>CATIWQ010488892.1:0-50017 GCA_949673415.1 Euphorbia schlechtendalii
GACATAAGTGCGAATATGCACAATTAAAAGAAAACGGTTTTCTGTAGATGTAATATATTGTGATCACTTAAGAAATAAGCAACTTATCCCGAACCCAAATCTCTGTGTCTTGGTGGGCCGTCCCCCGGACGTTAAGCCTCACAGGACTCTAATTCCTAGAAAGAGCTAATCCAGGTGGTGACTCCACACTGAGAGATGGCGGATTCGGGTTCGAACCGATCTTAAATGTTTTCGTCTTTTTCTCTTTTTAACCTTTTTTCCGGGTCCCAGACCCGGTGCCTTTTATTCTCTTTTTCAAAACACCCCGGTGGACCGCGCCTATGAACCCCGCGCGCTCTCGGCCCACCGCTCCGTGTCGCCCGCTCACAGTAGGTAAATCATCCTGACTCAAATCTCTTTACTACAATGCATTTTAGGCTTAACAGATCTAGGCTATACCGAATATCTCGGAAGAGCTGATCCGGGTGGCGACTCCGTAACAATGTAGGTGAGAGGTTTAGGCCTCGAGTCTTTCAAAGCTTTTCTTTTCTCATTTCCTTTTCATAAACCCCCATTCCCCATCTCACGGGGCAGGGGTCTCGCGGCGATCACGTGGGTCTAAAAAACGTCGTATGCTCATAGTGGCGACTCCGTTGAGGATCGTTCTTGTTTTTAAACTTAAATGTTTAAAAGACTTTGATGAGAATTGAAAAGTAATTAAATGAGTTTTATCCGCGATCAAAATATTTCAAACAAAAGCATATGCATTTGATGGATTAGCCTTAAGGTTAGGAGCTCTATTTTCATCATGAAGCCATGAAAATATCACTTATGACCTAATGGGGATCAAGGATACCTAGTGTGTGGATCACTTGTTACCATATCACATGTACCACCCTCGTTCGCACCTATTTGGGGAGAGGCTTGGAGTGTATCGTAGTGCGACAAGAATCTTTTACATCAATAACCCTTGAGACCAAACTCATAGAGTATAGTCATAGTAACTTCCCCTAGGTATACCAAAACGTCTCTATATGCATTGTGCATGTTCGCTCCTTGACACCCTCGTAGTGTCAAGTTGACCCAAGCTTAGATTTAGAAGCCGAACCCTTTATTCCATGGGAGGCATATGGTTGGAAGAATTGTATATTGCGTGCATGCTACATGCTACATGTTTATCGCTTTTCCATTCATTACATATGCAAATAAATCAAAATTGCACACCATGTATATCACACTAACAACATTCTTTTTTGTAGAAACTAATTAACACACACACACACGCACTCATTCTTTTATTAGTTTAAGGTTTTAGAACGCTTAAGAAGCACCATGACATCACGAATAAACCCAAAAACATCATTATATACCCTAATGGTATTTGTTAGTCATAAAGATGCTCGAGGTCATTTCACCTTAGGGAACACATCAACATGCCATATCCCAACAATTATGATGCCCAATAGGCATCCGACACTTTGTCAATTTGAGTTAAGTACTCAACTCATTCATTTTACCACATTGGTGATACATAAATAAACACCAAAATTACTTCATTCATTCATTCGTTTATCATAAGGGTGTAACACATTATCTTACCCAAAAATAAAGTTCTTATTCAATTGTGATATAAGAATATCACCATGGTAAGGCTTACCACTCTTTATCCTCTTGTTTCAAGGAAAACAAGTTCATCTCATTTATTCCATTCTAACTCATTCTTTTGGGAGACCACATTGATCTCTCGACCTCTAATAAGCTAGGAAGAATCATTACATTCACATCAACACATGCATAATCGAATTCCTCTTATTTGACATTCGATGTGGGTGCATCCTAAGAAACATCTTGTTTGATTGCGCGTCATTCAAGAAGATAGTCCATTCTTGTCTACAAGTGAGGGGTTAGTGTCAAGTATCGATCAAGAAATTAGTCTCTCATAATTCACCATCATGGTGAACCCAATTTGGAATGAACAATCCCCAGACTCTAATGAACCCAATGAAGGGGGAGGTCCTCCACTTGGCAATGGGACAGACTCTTATACTACGATGACTAGGATTCTCACTAGTCCGCAATTCCATATAGCCCTTCAAACTTCCATGAGGGCACTTCTTACCGAGGAGAGAAACCAAGATTAGATTTCTGAATCTAAGCTCCCTCCGACTAATGGGTCCCGTCCCATTGCTATCTAAGGGCATGTTTTATCTCTACAAGCAAATCAGGGATCTCTCTTAAATCATAGAAGTTAGTTTAATCTAGGAGCCGCTCAAGGTAGTTTGGTAGCTTTCTTCTATGCCAGGGTTTGGGCCATCAAGGCTGATCAGTGGTGAATCCTTCTGTCTTCCAGTATAGTGAGCCTGGGCGAGCCACGTCCAATTCTTTCTTACAAGGGGTCTCTAAATCTACTATCAGGCTAGTGAATGTCAGCCCTTTCACGAGTTCTTCACTTGCTTTTTTTGGTACAAGGTCTCAGCCACTGTTCCCTACCATCAATGCATAGGTATCTCAAGGTTTCTCATCTCAGCCCTTATCATTACCCATTCAAGGGATGTCTCAATTTCAGAACTCTTACACTGAGCCAACTACTTTCGAGAGTCAGTTTCAGAGTTTCCAGCAGGCCCAATTCTTAGTGTCTCCCAAGGGCACTACTCATGTCCAGCTTCCCGTTTACAAGCCTACTACTACAAAAGATCCTAACTCTGATTTATTTACTCAAAGGGTCGAGGGATCACTTCCTCACGGACTCTCCCCTAAATTGGCAAGTTTATGGTAAAAATTCCTAGCCACTTTGGCTAGTCCTCTACAATCCTATCCTCAGTTGGCTATTACTTATCAGGATGAAGATTGGGTCCTAAATAACTTTGTGATACCCAAGCTAGTTCGTTACAAGGGAGTGGGCGATCCTTGCTCGTATATTAAGAATTATCAAACAATAATGAGATCTTGGAACTTAAGTGACAAAATTCTTACCCAAATGTTCATAACCACCTTTGGGGTTCTAGTTGATGAGTGGTTTAACAATTTTCCCGATGAAATAGCAAGTGACAGACTGCATCTGTTTGAGGTGTTTATCAAGCAATATGGCTTTGATAGCCAGATGAAGACTAAGATCCAGAATCTCGAGGGCTTGAGGCAAAGACCTGGTGAAACTTTCAAATCCTACTATGGTAGGTGGATGGCTGTGTAGCTCTTGCTCAAAGACTGGCTAAGCCTTTCTGAAATAATAGTTATGCTACTTGATGGTGCAATTCTATTCTCAAGATGCAAATGGGAGCATATGAGTTTTTGAGTTATAATGAGGTTCATGTGAAAGCTGAGAAGTTTGAGAGGATTCATGGATTAGCGCATACTGCTAGGACCAATCAACAAAAGCATGACATAGAAAACCAAGTGAAGCACTTGCTACCTCTCCTGCTCCCAGGAAACCTAAATAGTCTGACCACTAGAATGTGATCCAAGTTATGTAACCAGCTGGGGTCTTAATGGTCCAACCCATCGTTAACATCTGCCATGACATCTCTCCTTATGTCCTAAACTTAACAACATTGTTTACCAAGCTTGGAGAGCTCAAACTCATTAATAATCTCAAACTTTTTAACCCTACAAAGTTGAATGAGTGAAAGAATTTTTGCATGTATCATGTGGCTCAAGGTCACCCCACTAATAATTGCAAGCTCCTTCTATGAGATATTCAGAAGTTCATTGTGGTAGAAAAAGATCCATCCCTAGGCTTTGAAGCCAAGTACCAAGTCTAACCCCCTGCCCCAATTCAACAACCAGGTATTTAGGCATGAACCTTGAGTAAATTTTCTGCTAGCTTAAAAGGGTAAGAGAGGAAGAGGTACAACAAGTAATGATGGTGGAGTCCGGCTTACCATCAAATTATTTCCTTGAAGCATTAGAAGACGAATCAATTTTTGTGGTTGGCCAAACTCTACCAAAGCCTCATGAGCTAATTTTCAATTTGGCTGAGATTCCAATTTACAAAGGGAAGTGTTCTCCTACCTTTCACATTGTCCAATTTGAGGACATTCTTAAATTTAAGGCCTTTCTGATACGCCAATAGCGACGCTATTCCCAAGCTCATTAAATGGAATGATTTCAGAATGGTACATAACTTCGCTTGGTAGTATCAAGCAGAATTGGGAGGCACTATCCCATGAGTTTCTCATTTAGTTTGTTTATTTATGAGAAGCCAAGAATCGATATACAAGAGCTTCGTGCTTGTTAATAGAGGCATGGTGAATCTTTTAACTCTTTCTGCCAAAGAAGGATGGCTCTCAAGGTGGTACTCCACCTGATCAGTGTTTCAAAATAGAGTCCATCTTTCTGATTGATGGTATGCTTCCCGAATACTATCAGTATCTAGAGGTTAAGAACTTTGAGTGCTATACGAAAGTTTTTGAGATGGCTAAGAAACTCGAGAGCAGTAACAAGGAAAGGTCTCAAAGGGTTAATATAGTGCGAATGGGCCTTCCCTCCAACTTTATTTTTTATATGCTCCTAAAGTCTAATCTGGGGTGAATTCTATGGCTCAGGGTCTAATTATTGAAGAAGAACCTGTTATTGAAATCCTGAGTGTTGAAGAATCTGTTGCTACGGTCGGGGGTGATCAGCATGGCCCGATTGATAATTATAATTATGTTTTGAAGTCCGGTAAGAAGGCTATTGAGGTCAAAGAAGTGAGCATGGTGAGTTTTAGAACCCATCAATATTGGCAACTACAAACTTAAGGATGTCTCCATGCTACATCCTATTCTAAGCTATCCCATCCAAACTGCCAAGGAGATAAGGTTTTAGAAGAGGGAGCTTTAAGAGTCACTAGAAGTGGATGGGTTTACCAACCCAAAGGAAATGTGCAAGCTAAGGCCAATCACCCAAGGAGGTTTACGAAGCTCACCTCTAATGATCCTCCACTCGCCACGCAATTTGAAGAAGCAGATCTTGAGGTTGACCTTTTGGTCAACCAACTTAAGAAAACTCAAGCTAAATTCAGTATTTGGCAACTGCTCACCCTTTCTAACACTCATCGAAGATGCCTCATACAAAAACTGCTCAAGATGGATGCAAATCTAATCACATAGATTGTTGAGATGTGTTCAACTATAGGACAAGGGTTTCCTGCCAAAGCCGAGAGTAATTAACTTTGATTGGTCTGATCTTCCCCTTGAATTTCACAAGCATAATAAGGCCCTTTTCATTCAGGTCCAAATCTTCGAGCGTGAGATCCACTATGTGATGGTGATGACAGATCCACCCTTAATATTTTCCCTCTTATGGTCCTCCATCTTTAGGCCTTAATGAGTCTATTCTAGCAAGATCCACCACTATTATCCAAGCTTATGAGATACAAAAAGGGGAGTGGTGAGAACATTCGAAGTTGAGGTCACCATGGGGGAAGTAAATGCTCGAGTTGCATTCAATGTCTTTGATATTCCAACAACCTACTCCCTACTTTTGGGTAGGCCCTAGATTCATTCAATTGGAGCTATCCCGTCCACCCTTCACCAAAAGATAAAGCTTTATCATCATGGGGAAGGAAGCGATTATTGAAGCTGATGAGGAGTCAATGCTCGTCGCAGCGACTTTTAAGGAGAATTAATCAGCACTCTGTATAGGCACTATTAGTAAAGGGAAGAAGAAGGTTCCTACTGGCTATCTCCACTTTTAACTAAGTATGGGAAAGCTAATGAAGAAGTTTGGCTATACCACCCTTGGTAAGGGTTTGGGTAAAATCCACCAAGGTATTCTAGAAGCTATCGAGCCTAAGCTCCTTATCCCGTGGTCCGGGCTTGGCTTCATCCACCTTCATAACAAAGTTTATAAGCATAAGAAGCCATTATTTTGTAACATGGTGAGCATTTATGAGATGGGATAGTGCCTTATGATATCCAGGTAGAGCTTGTGTATTGAACCTAAGTTAATAGTACTTCATAGTACTAAGTAGTTTTGGAAATAGCAAACTGACCAGGATAGTGAAATTAATTGAATCCTAAGTAAACTCTTAATTAATAAGGCTAACTAGAGTTTAGTCACGGGAGAATAACTCAATATTATTAGATGATTGATTAAGTGATGACTTAGAGTAAGAAAAGATGACTATATGCTGAGTACTAGATAGTTTGGAATTACCTCACTCAACTCGTGCTAAGTTCATGCTTTTACTTAATTAAAAGCATGTTTTTATTTGACACATAAAGACTAAATGACACATGTGCTACTAATGGTATCTGTGATGGAACAAAATATTCTCTAAGTGCTTTTTAGGGTAAAAGGCACTGAAATTTAGATAGATTCTTGTGGCCCACACAACGTCAAAAATGTTAGTACGGTAGTCAAAGATTCCTTAATACAATCCAAGTAAACATAATGTCTGTTATGCGCCGCATCTCAAGTGTCTCCTTGCATTTCTGCTAACATCAGCAATGTCATCCAACAGGAAGACTCCACTTTATAATATAGCACGCCTCTCTCAAATCCAGATTGCTTGAAGACAAATGAGAATTTTTCAATGGAATTTTATTGCACCTCAACATTCAAATTCCTATCTCAAAATGTCTTAGAATCTGTCTCTAACGGGAAGATTCGAAAGATCAAAGAGATGAGAAATTGAAGATCAGCAATCTTGTAAAGTTTACAATGGCTACTTCTCAGAGCTTCATAGTATAAATAGAAGAATGAAGAAGACATTCAAACTTGGTGAATCATCGCGAATTTCTTGAGAGAACTCTGCGCAATTTTCTACTACTTCCAAAGAAATTCAACAACAAGCAATCAAGCAAACATCAATAGTTTTATTTGTTTGTAATAGAGAGAAACTTAGATTAACATTGTAAGGATTCAAAGTTTCTCTAAGTTGGATTCAGTTCACATTATTATTCAAAATTTGAGTGTCAGTTTGGGAAGGGTATCCTGAGCAGTAGTTAAAAAGAAAGGTACTTTCTGTAATCACGTCTACCCACTGTAAAGGCTTCTCTGCCTATTGAAGGAACGAATCACTGGTTGATTAAAGCTTAGAGATGGTATCCGGGGATTGGACGTAGGCTAGGGGCTGAACCAGGATAAAATCTTAGGTGTAATCATTCTAACTCAAAGCGATTTTCTTTACCATCTATCTGCTCATTCATCTCTCTCTCATTCACTTATTTTCTTATTATCCAATCTGTTTTGAGTAAGTGATACTCAGCTATGAATTGAAGATAACCTGTGCCAGTAAAGTTGAGCTGTTTATACATTTTTTTATTGCACTCAGCACGCATACTCAACACATAAATAAAAACTAAACTTGGACAATAATTTAAAAAAATTTTAAAGTAACCAAGATAATGTATTCACCCCCCTCTAGTGTCATTATTAGCCTATTTAAGGACCAAAAAGTGGTATCAAAACCACGTTGCTCATATTCTAGATTAATCATCTTGAGTTAGATCCATAAATGGTCTATAATAACTTAAGTTCCTATTCTGGTCATACAATTCTCCTTAAAGAGGGAATGTTTGTTACTAGACCAACTCTCTTTGATGGTAATCACTATATTTTCTGGAAAAATAGAATGAAAAATTTCATCCAGTCGTAAAGGATGCAGGCCTAGCTCGTAATTTAGCTTGTTCTTAGAGTTCCCACTGTTGTGAGGAATGGTGTGCGCGTCCTAGTAGATCTAGAGGATTGCAATGACGCTGATTTCAGGCTATTCAAAGAGAATGCGACATCGATTAATTACTTAAACTGTGCACTAGATCTTACTGAGTTTAACAGGGTCCTAGGATGTGAAATAGTACAGGAAATCTAGAAGAAGCTAGAGATTACTTATGAGGGGAGCGACAAGGTCAAGGAGTCAAAGATCAACCTCATGCTGAGAGAGTATGAGATGTTCTCAACGGATGCCAGTGAGGGTATTCAGGGCATGAATACCAGGTTCATTAACATTATTAATGAACTGAAGAGGCTTAGAAAGGAGTTCAGCGAGGAAGAGCTTGTCAAGAAGATTCTCCGTACTCTTATAGTAGAGTGGGATTCCAAGAAGAGCGCTATTGAGGAGGCTCATGATCTTAAGACCTATAGGTATGATGAGATGATAGGCACCTTACTAACTCATGAGATGTCTTTGAAGAAATACTCAGATGACTCCAGGAGGAATCGGGGCAAGGAGGGCAAAGCCATTGTCCTTAAAATAGATTCATCAGATAAGTCCACTAGCTGCGACTCTGATGAGCAAATGGCCCTTCTGACTAGGCATTTCAAACACTTCATTAAGAAGGATGGGAAGTTCAACAGCAAGAAGAAGCTTCCTGGTAAAATCAAGTCAACTCAACACCGGTATGGAGCTGAGGAAGGATCGAAGAAGGAGCACAGCAAAGATATCAAGTGCTTCAGGTGTGGAGAGAAAGGCCACATCGATTCTAGCTATCTAAAGATGAAGAAGGATGGGATCAAGAAGAGATTCTCCAAGAAAAATGAGGCACTTGCTACCACTTGGAGCAACTCAGAAAAATCTTCATCATCTGATGAAGAAGCAACTGATTCGGCCAATCTCTGCTTGATGGTGATTGAAGATGGAAGTGAAGGCTCTGCATCTACCTCTGGTAGAGATCATTCCGCTGTCAACTTTGAAGCTGAGCGTGATAAAGGAAAAGCTCTTCAAGTTAAGGTACAACCTGAAATTCCTTTATCTGTGGAAGAATTTGCCCAAGCTCTCTTTGATGTCATGAAGTTGACTAATAAATCAATGAAAAACATCAAAGAGATAGTGAGGAAAAGTGACGATCTGGAAGATACTAATGTTTCCTTATAGCTTGATATCCACTTTCTTTGAGAAAAGCCTGAGTATCAAGAGTGTTCTATCAGCAAGCTCACTAAGCAATTAGATGAGTTGATTGTTGAGATAACAGTTTTTAAGGAGAAAGAGGTTCTTCCTCCAACCAATAATCAAACTCAGAGTAACTAAACTCGCAATTCTAAGAGGAATAATTCCTCTAAACAGAAGAAAGCAAGCCATCCCAAACCAAAAAATGGCGTGCAATTTTTGTAGGAAAGCTGGACATGCCATAGTTATGCAACGGTATAAAAATGGTTATTATGACAAGTACGATTGGATAAACTTAAGCACTGCTAACAAAAGAGGACCCAGCTCGAAAGCATGGGTACCTAAGAAAATGTAATTGTTTTACAGGTGAGCCTTAGATTCGTTGATGACTCTCGAATGTGGTGTTTGGATAGCGGATGCTCAAGGTATATGATGGGAAATGAAGGTCAGTTCATCTCATTAGAGTGAAAGAGAAATGGAAGTGTCAGTTTTGGAGATAACCAGAAAGGCAAGATTGTAGGTTATGGCACTGTTGGTGTCTCTCCCTCAATAGAAGAGGTTTCTCTTGCCAAAGGTCTGAAGTTCAATCTGCTCAGTGTAGCCCAGCTCTATGATGAAGGCATAAAGGTTATATTCAACTCAGCAGGATGCTCAATAATTGACTATAAGACTAACTCAACTATACTCTTTGCTCCCAGGATCAATAATGTTTATATGATTTATTTATCCCCTGGCTCCACTAAAGTTTATCATGTATCTAAGGAGGATAATTCGTGGCTTTTGGCATAGAAGGTTGGGTCATATTAGTATGAACATTCTGTCTATACTAGCCAAAAAGTAATTAGTTATGGGTTTACCTAGTATCAACTTTGAAAAGGATAAACTCTGCTTTGCTTGTAAGCTTGGTAAGCAAGTTAAGAGATCATTTAGATAAATAAATCACGGAGTAACTAATCGACCATTGGAGTTACTTCCCCTGGATCTTTTTGGCCTAGTTCAACCAATGAGCTTGGGTAGTAAGAGGTTCACTCTAGTGGTAGTAGATGACTTCACGAGATTCACATGGGTAGTCTTGCTGAGTAGAAAAGATGAGACTTATGAATCTTTTGTCAAGCTTAGTAACAGGATAATGAATGAAATAGGTCATAAAATCTGTAGAATTTGAAGTGATTATGGACATGAATTCGAGAATTTACATTTCGAAGAATTCTGTTCAGCACATGGCATTGACAACAACTTCTCTTCTCCTTGTACACCTCAACAAAATGGGGTTGTAGAAAGGAAGAATAGGACTATAGATGAGATGGTTAGGTCCATGCTAAGTGATAACAATCTACCAAAATACTTTTGGGGAGAAGCTGTTAACATAGCCTGTTATATCTTGAATTGGGTTTTAATTCACCCAATTCTTAAGAAGACTCCCTATGAGCTTTGCGAGGGCGCAAGCTTAAGATTGGTCATCTCATATCTTTTGGTTGTAAATCCTATATTCTTAACACCAAAGAGCATTTAGGAAAGTTTGATCCTAAGTTTGATGACGGTATCTTTTTATGATACTCAACTAATAGTAGGGCATATAGAATATATATCAAGCGAACCATCCTATTAGAGGAGTCTATGCATGTAGATTTCTATGAAACTGACATTGCAGAAAGATGTCCATCTGATGAAGAAGAAGGCGTCCCTTAGTTTTCAAATCTACTTAGTATGCCATAAGCTGTACTACCCAACTCAGTACAGAATCCCCCAGCTGAGGAAGCCAAAGATGATGATGATGATCATTCTATCAACTTCAACAATGGTGAATATCAACCTTCACCTCAGCATCCAGTTATCGATCCTCCAGCATTTGATCCGAGTCTTCCAAGAGAAATTAGAGTTCATCACAACCATCCACTAGATAGCGTAGTTGATGATGTTCATAATTCAGTGATGATGCGAGGTCAGCTCAGTAGGATGATGAGTCATCTAGCCTTCATTTCATTGATAAAACCTAAGAAGTTTGAAAATGCAGAAGGTGATGATTATTGGATGGTCGTAATGCAAGAGGTATTAGATCAGTTTAAGCTTAATGATGTTTGGGATCTAGTTCGTAATCCTAAAGGGAAACTAATTATCAGCACAAAATGGGTTTTCAAGAACAAGCTAGATGAAGATGGCATTGTTGTCAAGAATAAGGCCAGGCTTGTTGCTCAAGGCTACAACTAGCAAGAAGGAATCGATTATGATGAAACTTATGCTCAATAGCCTAGCTCGAAGCCATTCGAATCCTTTGTGATTTTGTATCCCATATAAACTTCAAATTATTTCAAATTGATGTTAAAAGTGCTTTCTTGAATGGATTCATTCAAGAAGAAGTGTACGTTCGCCAACCTCCAGGCTTTGAAGATGCAAAGAATTCTGAGCATGTCTTCAAGATGAAGAATGCTCTTTATGGATTGAAGCAGGCTCCAAGAGCTTGGTATGAGAGGCTGACCAATTTCTTAATCAGCAAAGTCTAGGAAAGAGGAAAAGCAGATACAACTCTATTTATTAGGCGAAGAAAAGAAGATGTGTTGCTAGTCTAAATATACATTGATGATATTATATTTGGGGCAACTGATGAGAAGCTATGCAAGGAATTTAGCAAGCTGATGAAAGGTGAGTTTGAGATGTCTATGATGGGAGAGCTCAATTTCTTTCTTGGTCTTCAAATCAAGAAAACAAAGGTTGGAATTTTCATAAACTAATCCAAGTATGCAAGAGAAGTTCTGAAGAAATTTGACATGGAACATTCGAAGCCATTGTCCACTCCTATGGTCACAGATACTATCTTAATTAAAGATGAAGCTAGTAAACCAGTAGACAACAAATTCTACAGAGGAATTATCATTTCTCTTCTTTATCTCACTGCTAGTAGGCTAGACATACAGTATACTATGTGCTACTATGCTTGTTATCAAGCTGGTCCCAGAGAATCTCATCTTGGATCTGTGAAGAGAATTCTTAGGTATTTGCAAAGCTTAGTTGAAGTAGGTCTATGGTATCCTAGTAGTTTAGATTTCACTCCTAGTGGATTCATAGATGCTGATTATGGAAGAGATAAACTCGACAAGAAGAGTACAACAGGAGGATGTCATTTCCTTGGAGATTGTCTTGTCTCTTAGTATAGTAAGAAGCAAACTTCCATCACACTAAGTATAGTTTAAGCTGAGTAAAAGTAGCAGGAAGTTGTGTAGCACAATAGCTTTGGATAAAGTAGCAACTAGAAGATTATGGCATTAATTCTAATTATTCGAAGTTATATGTGATAACAAGAGTGCAATTGACTTATCTAAGAATCTAGTTCAGCATGGGAGAATGAAGCATGTCAAAGGCATCAGTTCATTAGAGATCATGTGCTATGAGGAGATTTCAAGCTAGAATATGTTCCATCAGAGGAACAGCGTGCTAATATCTTCACCAAGCCATTGCCAAAGGAATAATTTTGTGTATTGAGGTTATTGGTTGGTATGGCAAATCTACAATGAAGAAGGAGTATGAAAATTGCCAAAATTTGGCTAAGTGTTGGAGATCAAGCATGAGATGACACATGGATAACATCGTCAAGTTTTTAAAGAAATGGAGTGAGTACTGTTCACGATTAAATTTCAAATTTCAGCTTTTTTTAATGCGCGTGCTTAAAGTGGAACTGTTTTCTTCTAAACTCACTATTTTACTGAGGTAGTTCATTAAATGTCGATCATAGTGTTCATTTTCCATCAGAAGCTGAGATGTGACACATATCAGGAGAACTGAGATTGTTATTAAAGTTGAACAGTTGAAGAAAATGGGTCACTTACTTTCTGTGAATTTGAATCTTCAGAGCACTTAAACCCTAACTTCTTCTACTCTCAATTTCTTCTCAAATTTCAGAAATGGCGAGGACTAAGACCACCCTCTGAATCAAGGTAACCACTCCATTGAAGATTATTATGAATACTCAAGGTAAAATGGAGAAGATAACATTTGATGAAGGAACCCGCCTTGAGAAACTTGAGTGGGAAAATAACTTGGGCTTTGGTCCAGTCTATGAAGTTAACTATGAAGGACTGCTATTGAACAAGACCATGCATAGGGTCATCAAGCAATAACACCTAAGTTATTTTCTGAAGATGGAGGTTCCAACCATCTCTAGACTCATTAGGGCTTTCTACACACATCTATACACCATAGAAGGCCGTAACGACATCTTGCTGATGTATTTTGGGGGCAAGTTCATCCTCATTTGCTCTAGGTTGATTACGAGCATTCTCAACATACCTCATTCAGGCACTTAGCTTTGCAAGTTCGATAATGAAGATACCATCATCATTGCTGAAGATTGAGAACTCCCAGCAAACTATGTTTCAAGGGAGATTGCCACAAGCGGGATGTTATGGCCAGCGTGTATGTGCCATGAGCTGGTTGTGAAGCTGCAGCTACCCAAGATTGCCTCATTGACTAGCTGCACTTATTTCGAGCGCTGTGTGGTCTACCATATGGTAGAGGGTAAGAAACTATACTGGCCTGTGATGATTCTTCATCACTTGACGAAAGTTACTACCGTCTATCACTATTGTTACCTCATAACCGAGATAATGAGGGTAGTGAAAGTCGATCTAGGTGAGTTTCTGGGGTAGTCCAGTAACCCAGTCCTACCAGTGAAAAGGACACTCGAAATGTCTCATTTCTGCAGACAAGCTTACAATCAAGTCCATGCTATGTACTCAAAGGCACAACAACATAAGCGTAAGATAAAGTGCTTACCGATAGTATTGCCTGTTGATATAAGCAAGGAGGACAAGGATCAATTCATAGTGGACTATGAGGAAGATACCAACTCTAATGAAGTCCCCATCTTCAGCATATTAGAGAAGATCCCTACCTCCTCCTCCGCAGCACAGAAGGCTGCTTCCTTTAAGGCTAAGGGGAAGAGTCCAGCCAAGTCTAGTGAAGCCCCTGTTTGACACCAGCAAAGGAGGATGCAAGATAAAACCTACACTCAAAGGGAAGCGGAGGCTAAGCTGCGAGCTGAGTAGCAAGCTAAGGAGAAAGAAATAGAGGTTGAGGCCAATGAGTCCTTGGGCTAAATGAACCATAAAAAGGATGTCTTAGAAGAAACTGAGGAGTAAGGTGAGGTTAAGAAATACAAGGTAGAGGACTAGAATGTGTCCAAAGCTGCTAAGACCATTCAAGGAGTTTTTGTCAAGTTAAAGGGCACTCAGCAAAAGCGTTCTACGACCACAAGGCTTCTGTAGAAAAATGTGCACGTGGTAAGCTGTGAGGAGGATGCTGGGGAAATTTTTATTTTTCTCTCTAAGGAGTCTGATCCTTAGGAGGCCAGCTGTGAGCGAATGACATTCCACCCGCGTGGTCACCGCAAGGCACCGGCCCCGTGAGATGGGGCGTGGGGTTTTTGAAAATGATGTGTTAAAAGAGAGCGTTGGAAAAGAGGTTCCCTTATGGGAGACCGATGGTTGTGCTTGAAAATAAATGGGTTCCAAGTACAAAAGACTCAAGATCATGATCTCTAGTCTGTGTTACAAAGTCGCCAACCAGATCAGCTCTTCCGGGAAATTTCGGTACAGCTTAGATCCGTATGCCTAATCCATACCACAAAGTAGAGATTCGAGTCCGGGATGAGTTATCTATTTCATCGTCATTTGAGTTAAATTACACCAAGAGTAAGAAACCACGTTTATAATAATTGAACTAAACTAGATATTTTCAATTTATTTTTATCACGCATGCATAAGACGGTAAGTAAATTGAGGAAAGTAAACACGTAAGAAATTAAATGCGCTTATTCTAAAGGGTAATAATTACATCATTGGGCTTCGGGTTTTTACAAATCGCCTAAATACATCGAGAATATAAGGAGTACAATCGCTTAAAATACATCGGTGTCTAACAAATATTACATTTGATTTTTTAAGAGAAAGGCAATAACCGAAGGAAAATAAATCTTAACATACATCTATCCTAGACTACCTGAATCCACAACGGTTAGCACAAATACGGCATGCCACAAATAATTCCAAGTATGTTCATTTTGATTTTTTACGAGACCCGAGCGGTCTAATTTAAAACATCAGAGAGTTTGAATTGTTGTCTCATAAAAATGGTTCATTTTATACACGTAAGTTCATTTTTACCATTTTTAGTGAAAATGCCACATGCGAATATTTATTGAGCCGGTTATCCGAGAACTTCTGTTCCCTTCGTGAGGGTTTCCTAACACACTTCAGAATAATGCAACACAAAATAAATCTAGGTCCGAAAGCATGAATGGTGATATTATTAAAATATTCGAAAGAAATAAATTAGTGGAACCGATAAAATGAAATTCCGGTAAATAAGACTCGGGTTTGTGAAATTTTCACGTGTACGCTTCATGTTACTAAAAAAAAAAGAAACTCAGATCCCCAGATCTGAACGGTCACCGCTGACCTTCTTGAACATGAATCGTAACCTGGAAATTTCCCAAACAGGCTACCTGTATTCTGCCTGGAAAACGATGTCGTTAACGATATCTAATGATGTCGTTAATGACGTCATTGATATCTATGAACGATATCGATAGACAGAATGAGTGCAGTTTTCTATTTTTGTCGATTTACATTTTTACGTACATAAACACATATAAATGATCAAAACAAGTGAAGCACTGCTCTAGGAACTCAAAGGCTTACCCCATAGCTATGAATCCACTTTGTTCGGTCCACGAAAACACCCGGAAAGTCCTCCTCATCTCTTTTGTTTGGTTTTTGCGATTTTGATGAAAACAAAGATTAAAGGTCTCCTTGTTGAAAGAAGGCAGTGCTTCCTGGAAGCAATAAGTGAAATAAGAAAAGGAAGAACAATAGATACTTCTTCCTTTGGTTAAGATTATGAAAAATCTCTAAAATGTAAGCTTTAGACTTTGGTTTTTTTTGTTTGTGTTTGGGATTTTGGGTGGTTGTGTTTGTTGAGTTCTTGATGCAGAGAACTTGTGTTTTTCTCTGGAAAAGACCCCCCCCTTTGTGACTGAAACTTGGCCACTCTTATGGAATCCCTTCAATCCAAAAGTCATCAACTTGCACCCACATCTTTTGTCCTTTTCCCATCATTTTCTTCCACCCATTAATGGTCAGCATGGGCTGGTAGCATGTTGACAGGGTGTGTTGGCGGAAAAGTCCGAATTATGGGTGAGGGATGGGTGTTTGTCATTGAATAATGCAAGATCTACTTTTTTTTATCTATCTGTTAAATTGATATAGTTAACGATAAGGATTGATATCGTTAATGATAAGGATTTATATCGTTAACGATATCCATCAATATCGTTAACGATATCGAATGGTCTAGCGGGCTTTTCTTGGTTTGGGCTTTCTAAGGGGAAAGGAGGTACAAAGAAACAAGGCAGATGATTTCCAGTCGATTTCGAGAACCTATAAAAATGCATAAATGCTAACAAGGAAAAATTACAACTTCATCATCGAACTAGCGAGTCAGGAACAAAAATCCCATGCTCATAGGTTGCCCCTCGAGGGATCGCTACTGATATGAGATCAATATGGTCCCATGATAGAAAGAGCAGCGAGGTTTAGAGATAATACTTGCCCGGTCACGATTAGCACTCTTCGGGGATGATGGCTGGAAGCTTTCATCTTGGTGCGGCGTTGTCGGGGATTGGTCTCTCCATGCCCCTTGCGAATTGCCCGTTTAGCAATGACTTCCCCTTTGCAAGTTGACCGTGACTTTCAGAACTGCTGGGGAAAGGATGAAAGCCGTGTGCTCCCTACCTTTGATGACACGTCGACTGTTGTGAGTCTTTGTTGAAACCACTATAGGGTGGTTGACCGTTGTGGTTTGAATTTTATACCCCTTGTGAGTTGACTGTGACACACGAAACTTCTGGGGAAAGGATGAAAGCCTTATGCCTTTGATGATACATCGACTGCTGTGAGTCTTCATTGAAATTTGCTGACCGTGATAAGTTCGGGAGAAGGTGTAAACTGTAGAAAGTTTAGATGACTGTAAAAAGTTAGGATTTTGAACCATAGAAGGTTTGAATGACTGTAAAAAGTCGAGGTTTTGAACCGTAGAAGGTTCGGATGATTGTAAAAAGTTAGGGTTTTGAACCGTAGAAGGTTTGGATGATTGTAAAAAGTCAAGGTTTTGAACCGTAGAAGGTTCGGATGACTATAAAAAGTCAGGCTTTTGAACCGTAGAAGGTTTGGATGACTGTAAAAAGTCAGGATTTTGAAAAGAATGCAAGTTATGAATGCATGTTTTGATTTCTTGATTGAGATTGCTTAAAGCAAAAATATTTTCCCCTTCAATCAAGAATTAAAATATGAATGTGTATTGACTCCTCGGGTCAGTGCGACTGAGTTTTTTAAAGTACTTTGTCAAGCCCCAAAGATATGTGGGTCATTAAAATACACCGAAAGTGAATTTTAAAGGGTTTAAAATGAATTCAGGCCAAGAACGGAAGAAATAGGCCAAGCTGAAAATCCATATCGTTAATGACATGGTTGATATCGTTAATGATATCTATTTGACAGAATTTGAAATAAAACCAAACTTCTCATTCTTTTTCTTTTATCCGAAAGAACAACCTCTAATCCTCTCAAAATAAATTTTCTTCCCAAATCTCTTAAGAACATGCTGTGTAAAATTAAATCCCGTAACCCGAGGACTGTTTCTCTTGCCTCCATCGAAGTTAATCCCAACATTCCGGGATTTAAACGGTGCCCCATGGAGAAATCTCTTTGTTTTGACCGGGATGATGAGTTCATCGGCTTTTCTCTCAATTCTCCGATCAACACTCTCTGCCCGGGGCTCGAGGAACATGCCTCTGTAGTCCAGGTAACCTAAAACTCCCTCGATTTTGATTTTTTTTCGATTTCAGTTAAAAAACATAGGTTTTAAATTTGTGAAAATTGATTGATTTAAATGAAATCGATGCATGTTTGGGCTTTATATATTGATTATGCATGATTTAGGATGATTTAGAACCCGATGCGGGGGATTAAAATGCGAAAATTTGGATTTTTAGGGGTTGGAATCGGGACAGAGGTTGTTTCTGCCTCTGTAGCTGTGATATCGTTACCGATATCAATTGATATCATTAACGATATCTGTTGTTTCGGTAACGATATCATAGATATCGTTAACGATATCTATTGATGTCATTAACGATTTCTAAGAGTGTTCTGCCTTGCCTAAAAAACTGTGTTTGAGCGCTATTTTAACCTAGTTTATAATTCCCAAAAGAATTAGAGTAAAAGGATACTGAATATGGAGTTGATTTTGAGATTGATCTTCCGTGTTTTGTTGCTTCTATCTTTTGCAGCCGTAGACCTATACCAACTTCTCTGGTGTAGCCGCTATGCGGTATTAGTGGAGCCGTACTGCTGGAGATCCTGAGGTTCAGGCCGCCATTGATGCCACCGGGTTTGGCACGCTTGTCCGGATTCTACCGAGCCATATGCCGCACATGTCTCATCCTACTTTGACCGCTCTGGTTGAGCGATGGTCCGAGACTACTCACACATTCCATCTTCTAGTGGGAGAGCTGACCATCACTCCTTCTGATGTGGTGGCTATGACTGGTCTCTCCTGAAACTAGGAAATCATTCACTTTGATGTTTTCATGGTTCGTTTCCCCACTTCTCACTAGGTCTCCAACAGGGTTCAAGAGCTATTCGGTTTGGAATCGTGCTCAGGCCGGCTTTCTTACAAGGAGTTGAGATTGTATTGGGCCAAGATGGAGGAGGTGCCCGAGGAGTCACGGGTTTAATGTGTGCGCTCCTTTGTGATTTGTTTAGTGACATGCTCTTCTTCCCCGTTGCTTCCAGTAAGATTAACTACGGGTTGATCTTCGCAGTAGAGGATGTGGCTTCCATCCTGCTTTTGAACTGGCCAAGGGCCATTTTGGGCCAAATGTACTACGACTTAGATTGTGCGGTGAGGGCTCATGAGAAAGCCCTCAAGTTGAGTCACATACTCCTCCAGGTATTTGATCGTCTTTCAAACTTTATTTCTTATTTCTCTTTATTTTCATAGCTTTGTTTGACTTTAATTTCATTGCAGATTTGGGCCTTTTCCTATCATGTTCTTCCTCATCCGATCCTCAAGACTACGGTAGTTCAGGGTGAGCCACTCCTAGCCGTATGGTGCCGCCCATTCGGGGGACTTCGCCAGTGGCGGACTGGATATCATGAGTGCCTTTGTGGCCTCACACGGGAAGAGGTATAAAAGTGATTCTCTAACTCTTGGTTACCTCTTTTCATTTGATATTCCCATTATGAATGCATGTTTCTTCTGTTGCGATTGCAGATTACTGAGGACACCTGGATCCTAGTGCCGAACCGGGAGGCGGTAGTGACCGTGCGGATGAATGTTGATGACCATCGACTGGTCTTGGAGTCTCCCCTTTCTCTCGAGTGGTACTTGGGGGAGAGGGTCCGATCTTGGCGGACCTCAATCATTGCGAAGTGACATGTGCCTCCCCGTCCTCCTATCGGCTTAATCTGGCCTCACTTGAAGATCAAATCCAAGGAGGGTCAAGCCACCTTTTTTGAGGGTAACGGCTTGGCGTTTCCTTCCATCGGTGGTTCATACTTGGCACATCTTGAGCGCTTGATCCCTCCTTGCCCTTGCATCATTGATGACGACTCCGAGGATTGGCATCACCGAAAGGCGACGGAGATGGTGGGAGTGTTTTCCTCTGATGATGAGGAGGAGGAGCTACATGGAGATGACAACTGCGGTGATAATGGTCTTGATGATAGTCCGGGTCCCGTTGGTGATGATGTCAGCATGGGAGACCTCGGCGGTGTCTACAATGATTATGGCACTGGTCCTGCTGGTAGTGGGAACCACAGAGGTGACTGCCTGAGCTCTTCGAGGGTATGAGTCTTAGCTTGATCTCCTTTGGATTTTTTTTGGTTGAGTATTTATGGCTTTTGTTAGACAGGTTGACGTAGGGAAGCGAGCTCAGGCACATTAGTCAAGCTCTGGGGATTGGATTTATCATGTCCCTGGTTTTATGGATGGCCATTCTACCACATATCTGGATACCAACTTCTCCTTGATGGCGAGAGTAGAGGAGCGACGGGAGACTACACTCTACCCCAGAGCACGTACCCCGTGAGCTTCACTCCCGATGATACAACTCATGTGAGTTTTATCCTTTGAGGCTTTGATTTCCAATTCCCTCAATTCTTGTCTTAACCTTGTTTCTCAAATGGCAGGTTCCCCAGGCCGATGCTGAGCAATATGTCCACAACTACCTGTCTACCCGTGAACTGATCATTGTGCAGAACTGGACAACTGAGGTAATCCTGTTCAAAATTTCATGAAAATGTGCACTAATTATGCATGTATGTGAGATGATTGTGCATGTCCCTAAAATTTTTAAATTTTATGATGCATGTTCTCCATTGTAGGCCTTGATCGCCAATGAGCACCAAGATCTCCTAAATTCCCAGGCTATTATCCAGAGCCTTGAGGGTCATGTGAGAGATTTGACTCTGAGGATGGGGGACCTAGAGAGACAGCTGGCCCAGGCTTAGACTCAGACTCAAAGGGCTGTTCGTTCAATGATGTCAGGTGGGAGCCGATCTAGGGGGCACCGGGGGACTCCTTCTCGGTCAGGGATGCGCAGGGGTAGGATGACAGCCTCATCGCCGGGGCTGCAGTGGATGAGGAGGATTCCTCTTAGATTTAGCCTTTTTTATTTTCCTTCTGACTTCAGTTGTAGGGATAACATTTATTTGTAACTCTTTGAGCGCTTTTGAAGCTTTGATTGGATGTTTCTGCTACAAAATTGTTATCATAACCAAACCAGACCTCTGCCTATAATTTTGTCTTTGTAAAGCTCTCAGAGAACTTTAAGCTTATGAAAAGAGAGGGTTTTGGCCTTTGAGCTCTAGATCCTCACATGTAATGTTTCATTTCATGCACATGCTTGCTTGCTTGTTTGTGGATGCTTTAGTATATGCATGAATGAATGTCATTGCTAACGTATGTGATTAATGTATGTGTAGGCAACACAAGTTTTTGAGAGATTTCATCCAGCTCTTTTTCTACTTTTCTCCATATGGCATCCCATAATCAACAATTTTGCACTTTCTTGCTTGACTCCGCTACCTTGCATTCCTCCCTGTGAACACAGCTTTGGTCAGGGCTGTGGTTTCATTTTGGGATCCGATCGCCTATGTCTTTCGATTTTCTCAACCGAAGCTGTGTCCAATGATCGAGGAGTATCAGGCTATTCTAGGAATCCCTTGCCTTCAGGCTTTTCCGTTAGTAGTCCCATCATACAGCTTTGGTGCCAAAACTGATCTCTGGGGTTTGTGGAATTTGGATTCCGTGGCCTCTTTTCTTGCTCACCCACCATCTCCTAGGGGATTTCAGGTTGTCGCTATACTAGAGTGGTGTATCAGTGCCCCGAGATCTCATGTTGCTTAGCCACACATGTTAGCTCTGCTCCTGATGTCAGAGTTTATCTGCGGAGTTGGCCCTACCACCCCGTTCTAGCTGATATTCGTTATCGATTCACTTTATCAGGGGAATTCTTCATCTGCCCTAGCTCTGGCGGAGAATCTCATTAGCATGGATGCTGCTATCTCCCGCCTTGACCTGGTTAGTGATCGTTTCACTCTTCTCGAGGTAAACTCGTAATTATTACTGATTTCCCCTTTCTCTTGTTTTGCTAAATGGGATTTGTATCAGGTTTGGTTATTGGAGAAGCTTTCCCTTATTGGTGATCCACGGGGGAATCCTTCTGATTATTCGCCCGTCACATACAACAGGCGGGGTTTGATCACCCCAGGACATTCTCGGATGGCTGAACAGGACTGGATTCAGGCATTCGACCAGGTCTTCGATGACAGGATCCATTGGCTTTCCCCCTGGTGGGCGATCACTCATGTCACCATCTTAATGCATGAAGACAAGATTTTGCTGATGGGCTTGTACCATTCCACCTTCTGCTCACCAAGTAGTATCTGTAGGTAGTATGGGAGATGCCAAAGGATACCCCGGGACATATTTACCTTCCTGGTTTTAGAGTGGCACCATTCTTGGCCGGATAGGTTGCCGATCTTGTGGAGTCAACACACTCGATTTATTGATCTTGATTAGGGGGCAATCGAGATAACCGAGACTGATCGGTTCTACCAGAGATGGTACTAAGCCCTTATGATCGTGGATAGAGCCGGCTTGATAGATCATTGAGACTGATGCTATTTTAAAGAAGAAAGACTTATCGACTTTTGCTTAGGGCATACCTGTGTGGTATAACTCTATCGGATATGTTTGTCATTTCTTTTCCTAATTACAAATTATTAAACTAACTGTATCGTAAAAAATGTTTGTTGTTTACTTGGGACGTTTCAGCCATTGGCATTCGTGCATTTTCCTGAACATTCACATTAAATATTTTCAGCTAGAAATGATATCTTTATTGATGAAATGAATTGAAGTACAAATATTTCGAGTGATCCGACTCTTGTCATTAGATAGCCCTCTCAGGTTTTCTAACTAATGAATTTATTCCTCACTCTTTTTTACCTAAGTTTTGCCTGAATCGCCCTTTTTAGGTTTTCAACTCAGCAGACTATCTTATTTTTTGAGAAGAAAAAAGAAAAGAAAGAAAAGACCCTAATTTTTGCTCAACTAACAAAGTATAGGCTGACGAGTCTATATACATATGTATTTTGTTTGTACTGCTTTTTGAATTTGTTTCTTTTCCTAAACGTGGTAGCGCTTAAGCCTGTCCTGATTAATGGGGTTGACGAATTCGTTACTGTCCATATCCATGATCTTGACCACTCCTTTACTCAGCACTTTCTTAACTACGAACGGGCCTTCCCAGTTAGGCTTGAATTTCCCTCTAACATCCACATTCAAAGGTCTCAACAGCTTCAGTACCAGGTCTCCTACTTTCAAAGGTTGCTTCTGATGCTTGAATCTAGCCCTAGCTCATTCTAATTCTCCCAACTTGGTCATCCATTGCTTATACATTTAGAGGTAATCTAAGGCTTTAAGGCAGCATTCATCAATCATATTAAGCTGATTGAATCTAGCCCTAGCTCATTCTAATTCTCCTAACTTGGCTTCTAGGGCTATTCTTAAAGATTTCACCTCTGTTTCAATCGGCAAGACTGCTTCCATTCCGTATACGAGTGAGAACGGAGTTTGGTTTGTGGGGGTCTAAATGCTCGTTCTGTAACCCTAGACTGCAAAAGGTAACTTATCCGCCCAATCTCGGTAAGTAGTCACCATCTTACTCAAGATCTTCTTTATCAATTTGTTGGCTGCCTCAACTACCCCGTTGGCTTGTGGTCTATACTATGAAGAGTGGTGATGCTCAATACCATATTTCTCTAGGAGTTCTGTTGTTGCCCCTTGGAATTATACACCTTTATCTAAGACTATGTGATGAGGAATCCCATACCGAGTGAAGATGTGCCTCTCTATGAACTTGGCCATTTTCTTAGCGGTGATATTAGAGTAGGATTCGGCTTCCATCCATTTAGAAAAGTAGTCGACTACTACTATGATGAATCTGTGGCCGTTGCTGGATGAAGGGTGAATCTCTCCAATTATATCTATCCCCATGCTGAGAATGACCAAGGAGTAGATAAGCTGTGAAGATCTGAGGGAGGCGGATGGCTAAGGTCTCCATAGATTTGGCATTCATGGAACTTTTTAACTTCAGCGATAAAGTCGGCGACCATAGTGGTCCAATAATAACCCTGATGTTGAATCTTCTTGGACAGGTATAAGCCATTCATGTGTGACCCACAATCACCTACGTGAAGTCTTCGAATGATGAGTAAAGCCTCTTTCTCAGTCAAACAACGAAGTAATAAACCCTCTGGAGTGCGTCGGAATAAATCATTATCCAGAAGCCTGAATTGGACGGAGAGGCGACAAAGGGAAGTGCGTTCAAAATATGTGGCACCCTCAGGATAGATCCCATCTTTCGGGAACCTGACAATATCAAAATACCAACAATCCGAGTTTGAGTCTTCATCAACGGTCACGGCTCTGCAATAAAAGGGCTCTTTAGCTGATTAAAGGATTAATGGTTTGATGGGCTGGGTCTAGGGCCCTTCCCACATATATGCTAGAGTAGCTAAAGAATCTACCATTTTATTCTCTTCACATGGCACATGATGAAAAACAAATTTTTCAAACTTAGAGGAGGCCGCTCAGACTACTTCTAGATAAGGACGAAGTGACTCCTCTTTGATTTCCAAATCCCCAGTTACCTACCGAATTACTAGAGCTGAATCTCCGATAAATGAAACTTCTTTAGCTTTTACCCTCCTTAGTGCTTCCAATCCAAATAGACATGCTTCGTATTCTGCCCCATTATTCATGACTGGGAACTCCAAACGTTTTGACAACGGGATTACTTCGTTCTATGGTGTGATCAAAACCACTCCCAAGCCTGCCCCTTTGTGGTTCATAACGCCATCAAAATACATGGTCCACTCTCTTTTGACTTCTTCTACCAAAGATAAGTACTCGTCTGGGAACTCTAGGTTTTCCACATAATCGGAATCGATTGCCTGGTTGGCCAGGAACTCTGCCACTACTCGACCTTTGATGACCTTCTTGGTGGCGTACTCAATATCGAACTCGGAGAGGAGTAACAACCATCGGGAAAGCTTGCCTACTAGTGTGGAAGACTAGCACAAATACCCCATGGGGTTAACCTTGGCCACTGCCTGGATTCGATAGGATTGGAAGTAGTGAGGTAGCTTCTTAGTCAACCACACCTTTGCCGCGCAAATCTTCTCCACCATCGTGTAGCGGGTTTTGTACTCAAGCAATTTCTTGCTCAAGTAGTATATAGCGTGCTCCTTCTTACTATCATCTTCCTGTACCAGCATGGCTCTAACAGAAGGCTCTTCAACGCCAAGTATAGGATAAGAGGATGCCTTGGAATGGGAGGCTTCAGAATGGGAGGCTTGATCAGGTATTGCTTGATCCTTTCGAATGCAATATGGCATTGGTTATTCCACACAACCGGCTACTATTTTTGTAGCAACTTGAAGATCAGCTCGCAGATAGTGGTTAAACGGGCGATGAACCTGCTAACGTACTGTAAGGATCCCAAGAACGACCATACTTCCTTCTCTGTCTTCGACATAGGCATTTCTCTAATGGCTCAGCTCTTTTCGGGGTCCATTTCTATTCCCCTTTGGCTTACTATGCGCCCCAGCAGCTTTCCTGAGGTAACCCCAAATACACATTTCTTCGGGTTCAGGTGTAGGTTCTATTTCTCAATCGAGTAAGAAACCGATCGAGGACTGCAGGATGATCTTCGCGAGTTTTGGATTTAACCAACATATCGTCTACATACACTTCAACCTCCTTGTAGATCAAGTCATGTAGTAGGGCTGTTGTAGCTCTTTGATAGGTTTACCCTGCATTTTTTAATCCAAAAGGCATTACTCTATAATAATAAACCCTCCACTCGGTGATGAAGGCGGTCTTGATCTTGTCTTCGATTACCTTGAGGATTTGATTGTAACCTGAGAAACCATCCATAAATGAATACATGGCAGCCCTAGAAGCACTGTCGACCAAGACATCAATATGAAGCAAAGGGAAGTCATCTTTTGGCGAGGCTTTATTCAGATCCCGGAAGTCAACACACACTCGAACTTTTCCATCTTTCTTTGCCATTGGTACAATTTTAGCAAGTCAGGTAGGATACTCCACCACTTCTAAGAACTTAACTTCTATCTGCTTGGCTATTTCCACTTTCACCTTTTGGGCCCATTCTGGTCACAATCTCCGCAGCTTTTGCTTGACTGGCTTGATTTGTGGATCGGTGGGGATTCTGTGCTCTGCGATTGCTCTATCAACCCCTGGCATGTCTTTGTAGGACCACGCAAATGCTACCACATGTTTTTTAAGTCCATTTTTAATCTCACGCTCTTCTTCAGGAGTCAAATCACTCGAAATCATCACCATTTTAGGTGACTCATCCGTACCTAAATTAATTTCATGCAATGCAGTATCAGTTATGCTGAAAACATTATGTGGATGATCATGAAAATGCATGTCACCATCTGGCGAGACATCACACAAGTATGCAAAGTTCTGATTCATTGAATAAAATGCCTCAAAGGTAGAGTTATTAACATTGAAAATATTTGCAATATTAAAAATTACATCACTAGAATCACTCTCCTCCACAAGTGGAGGGTCTTCACTTATCACTGCAGTTGGCTCTTCAATGCCTTCTTCTCCATGGTCGTAGCTTTGGTGACAGCCTCTACGGCTGCTGCTAGCTGGTAATTAGCATTCCCACCCTTCTTCATCAAGACTGCAAGGGCTTTGGTGATAGCTTCAATAGCATCTTGAACCTCTTCCTCCATGGGTTTAGACTCGGGTTTGTCTTCGGTGAACATCTTTGAATTCACCTTACTCTTGGTAGCGGTAACTATTATTTCTGGAGCTACAGACTGCTTTTCTTCTGAATGATCCACTTTCCCCGAGCCATCCACAGACTCAATAACAGGAGCTATCATACACTCCTTAGCGAAATCGAACACATCACTGAAGATCTCAAATCCTGGCACATATTCTCCATTCCTCATCAGGGGTTCACTATCCCCCAAGTATTGCTTCTCCCCCTCGATGCCACACACACTAACCATGTTGCAGAAGAGTGGTCATTTGTGCTTGTAGATTTTATGTCTGGGGGAAAACCCAAGTCCAGGTCTAGGGGTCAATAGGAGAGGGTCTATGGCTTCCACAATCCCCTGGTGATACTTTTCGAGTCCTCTACCAGGCATAAATCCTTGCTTCTTCAAAATCCTTTTTAAACCTGCTGAGAAGTAGCAATAACCTACGGGAATTGTCTTCCTCTTCTCCACTCCCTGTTGGTTGATCATAGGCACCCGTAGACCCTATTCCGCGAAGGTTGCTGCCACCGTTACAGACTCTTCATCTGCCTCCATAGTAACTGGTTTTCCCTGGTGAACTAGCTTGATCTTCTGATGGAGTGTGGAGGGTACTGCGCCAATGTCATGGATCTAGGGTCTTCCCAGTAGTAAGGAGTAAGAGACAGGTATGTCTAGTACTGTGAACTTTACCTTGGATTTCACCTCATTAACCACCACGGTTGTAGTAAATGTACCTACCACCCCGCGCTTTGAGTTGTTGTAGGCCCGGATAACAGTGTCAGACCTTTCCAGCATAGCTTCACTTAATCCCAAGTAAGGTAGCACCTTTAGTGGGCACAAATTCAGGGGCAAACCATCATCTACCATGACACAAGGAATGGATCTATCAAAGATACTAACCCTGATAAAGAGGGCCTTGTTGTGGTTTCGTTGTTCTGGTGGCAGATCAGACTGGTCGAACATAATGGCAGTGATTTTCCTCAGGGGTATTCCCTCTCCTATGGCTGAGCACATCTCGATCACTGAAGTAGTTGGTATCGCTTCTATCTCCATTAGTTTCTACACTAACCCTCGATGATGTGCCTCAGAGAAACGCAAAAGCTGCCATATGTTGTACTTTGCCTGGGTGTTCTTCAACTAGTTGACCAGGGGGTCCACTTCCGTTTCATCTTGGTTTACCACAAGCGGTAGAGGTGGCTCCGTGTTATCCCTAGTGATTTCCTCGGCCGAGGAGTTTCCATGTTAGATTGGGTTATTTCTGAAAACTCGCCCACTGCAAGTTACTCTCAAGATTCCATTCTTCATTACTCTGGTCTCGGTGGGGGTCTGCCACGGGTATTGCGGTTCCTCACGCCTCCTCTTCAACTGGTAAGAGTCCAGGTTTATCGACCCTTTCTTGTGCAACACTTCCTCCACAGGACAGGTGTCATCCTTACCCACGTGTTTTCGGGATTTGAGAACATAAACATCTAGGTCTATGGGCTTAGCCTGCGACTTCTTCATTTCAGCTTCCTTGACCTCTTCCTCCATTCTATCTGCCATGTACATAGATTAGAACAAGTCATAGTCATCTGTCATGCTCTCTCAATATGCTTTGGGACTAATTCAGTAGAACTCACCTGTGGTGCTGATTGAGCCAGCATACCTAGAATCTGGTTTAAAGGGATTCCATCTTTCCCTATTTCTATGACCATTACAGAATCACTAGACATCTTTCTTAAGCATCTCATAACCTGCTCTTCCTCCAGCCCGGAATTAATCAGATTCATCGTTCCATCGAACCGTGGGAGTGCGTTAGTCTTCGTGCTAGGATTTAGCCTTGGTTCTACCACCACTCCATCCTTAACCAACTTCTGGATGGCTTTCAGGAGATCTTCACAATTTTTGGTGTGGTGTCCTATCGTAACATGGTAATTGCAGAAATTTAACCTTTCCTCCTACCTAGGTGGTGACCAAGTTTTTAAACTATCCAGCTGCTTTAACTCCCTTAGCTTAGAGAAGAGAAAGCCAAGGTTAGCTTCATACGGGGAGATCCCATGATATTCCTCTTTCGATAATCTTGCTACCACAGGTTCCTGTTCGATCACCCGGATTGTAGCTTGCTTCCCCTTTGGCTGCTTAGGGTAAGAGGATGATGCCCTTGAGTTATTCTTCCGGGACCATGACTTGCTGATTGGCTGTTCTTTAGGTGTCCCCTTGAGGAACTCGAGCCACTCTTTTCGCTCCGCCTTTTCAAAAACTGCATTATAGGAAGGGTAGGTATCCATTCCTAACTTCTCTCTCTATATTCTGGCAGGGCCCCACTATCAACTTAGTAATCATCTCCAATAGAATGAGATGATCTTTCAGCAACACCTGTGTAGCCATCCATCGGGTGTAGTATGGCTTGAACGGCTCTGCTGGTTTTTGTCTCACGGCTTCCAAGTTCTGCATGGTTATCTTCATCTGAGAAATAAAGCCATATTGTTCTATCAAGGCCGCTGAAAGGAGCCCCTAGTTTTGGGACACCTCTGGGGGAAGATTATTGTACCACCAGTTGGTAGGGGGCGCCAACGTGACTATGAACATTTTTTCCTACATTTTATCACTGACTCATCATGCTCTCATCACAGTTTGGTAGTTGGTTAAGTCGGCTTGGGGATCACCTTCCCCATCAAATTTCACTATCTCTGGCATGGTAAAGTTCTCAGGGAGCCACTCATCACCTGGTGTAGTGGGGGGTACCGAATAGTTGGTGGCCTGGAAGCCTAGGTGCTGTGCCGCGTGGGTCACCAAAAACTGATGCCATAGTTCTTCCATACTGGGTTGGGGAGTTGAGTAATCAGCCTCTAGCCTAGCTGAACTGTTGAACTGACCATATGGAGCCTGGGGATATACTGGGCCCTTGGGAGGAATTACATAACTTGGTTGAGGCAAGAATTGACCCTGGTATTGCATAGCCATAGGATTGACATTTGTGCCATAACTATAAGGTGGAGCTTGGAAACTTGGGAAAACACCGGGTGGAGGATAGGACGTCTACGTGGTTGGAATGAACCTCGAAGATGGTGCTCCTGGCCTTACTGTGGCTATGAGCTGCTGAGACCCCTGATGATAACTTGGTTGCGCGAGCAAAGCTGGTTCTACGATCAACTGATCCGCCACTCCTATCACTTAACCATTACTACTCGTTGCCTAGCCTGTTTCGGAACCATTCTGTCCAAATTGAAAAGGGGACTGTGTTTGAGGAAATGTGGGCCCCACCTAGCGGACTTCGAATTGTGCACTAGGAGAAGGGAGGATGTGAGGGGTTGAGCCAGGTCTTCTAACCACATGGTGGGTGGTACCAGTAAGACCTTGGGGGTTACCGATGGGCTCTTGGTCTGACATTCTGCCCTCTGGCTATCTAGGGTGAGAATGGAATTGGATGGCTTGAGTGAACTGGTCACTGTGAAGAAACACGTTGAGAGCGTTGGCTATTTCTTAGCCTATCGTAGACTGGGAGGTAGCAGGCCCACCCTACTCTAGTTGATTAGTTCCCCCTGGCGCATTCTGTTAGTCTTCCATTCCATTGATTTTCCCTGAGCTATTCACTAATCTTCGTCCTGAGCTGAACTTTGAACCCGAATCTGAACCTGAATCCTCGCTAGAATCCATGTGTGGGAGACCCTCTACAAATGATTCTATTTGATGAGCCACGATGGGAGAGATCCGAACGAGCCGATAACCCAGTCGCTTCTAAGATTTAACTGAAGCAAGGATAAATTCGGTCATCAAAAGTCAAATGCATGCTTGACAGAATATGGACTAGTTATGTAATGCTCATGAAATGGCTGCAATATAAAGGTTAGTATGCCATGATGAGTAAAAAGTTGTTGCCGACGATAATTATGGTTTGCCAATCCTTTTGAAACAAACCGGAGTTACCGTATTACCCCATGTGGTAATAGGCTCATGTTTTGCTAATCCATTTGAAACAAAATAGCTAAGTTTGCCTATTACTCGAGTAGTAATAAGTATGCCAAAGTCGTTTAAGGGGGTTGCATCCTGGAGATGCAAGTATGTGTTTGCCAATCCTTTTGAAACAAACAAATCGAAAAAATGATAAACTGTCACGTATCATCCAAGTGATAATACACTTTTACCTCTGAGGCTATGGATCGATCTTGATGAGCTCAAGTTCGGGTAAAACAATGCGTTATACCCTATGATTTTGGGAGTGAAATGTTCCAAGAGATTCATGTGTGAGAACACAAACATGGGTAACCCTAATCTTAGGTGACACTGTCTCATCACATCTTCTAATTCTAGGTTTGAGTTTAGGTAGAACAATGTATCATACCTCGGGCTTAGAATTCCATGAATCTAAGAGGACAGAGGTCTGAGTGTTCAGTAAGGACTATCTTGACTATGGGTGATCCTAATCCTAGGTGACGCTGTCTCATCGCATATGTCTAGCTCTAGGTAAACAATGTCAGGATAATGACATGTGTGTGTATAATTTGTGTCTGCACAGTAAATTATGGGTTAGCATGATGCTTTTCATGAAATAAACTTGGTGATGTGATGAACACATAGCACATAGCACACAACGTATCACTTCCAACCTTATGTTTCCCGCGTATAAGGGGTAGGCTCCTAATATCTAGGTTTGGATCATCTTAATACCATGAAGTATTAAGGAGCGAACCTGCACGAAAGGATGCATTTGTTTTGGTGAACCTAGGGAAAGTGTCTATGGTTTCCTTATGTGAGCTTGGTCATGGTTGTTGATGTAGAAGGTTCTTATTACACTATGATACACTTTTCCCCCTTTTTCAAGAGAGTCCATGCGGTATGGCAACAAGTGATCCACTTGCTAGGTTCCTTTGATCACCAAGGGGTCACGAAGTATACTTTCGCAAGCTTCATGGTCAAAATAGGGCAACCTAACCTTAATGGCTAATCCGTCTAATGCATATGCTCTGTTCGATATTTTAAATGTGGGTTAACTCATTTGACAACTTTTCAATACTCATCCAAGAATCTTTTAAACTTTTAATTTTAAAAAAGATATCCCCAGCGGAGTCGCCACTGTGAGCGAACGACGTTCCACCCGCGCGGTCGCCGTGAGGCGCCAGCCTCGTGAGATGGGGCGTGGGGTTTTTGAAAATGATGCGTTAAAATAGCGCGTTGGACAAGCAGTTCCCTTATGGGAGATCGATGGTTGTGCTTGAAAATAAATGGGTTCCAGGTACAAAAGACTCGAGATCAGGATCTCCAGTCTATGTTACAGAGTCGCCACCCGGATCAGCTCTTCCGGGAAATTTCGGTACAGCTTAGATCCACATGCCTAATCCGTACCACAAAGTAGAGATTTGGGTCCGGGATGAGTTATCTATTTCGTCTTCATTTGAGTTAAATTACACCAAGAGTGAGAAACCACATTTATAATATTCGAACTAAACAAGATATTTTCAGTTTATTTTTATCGTGCATGCATAAGACAGTAAGTAAATTGCGGAAAGTAAACACGTAAGAAATTAAATGCGCCTATTCTATGGGGTATTAATTACATCATTGGGCTTGGGGATTTTACAAATCGCCTAAATACATCGAGAATCTAAGGAGTACAATCGCCTAAAATACATCGGTGTCTAACAAATATTACATTTGATTTTTGAAGAGAAAGGCAATACCTGAAGGAAAATAAATCCTAACATACATCTATCCTAGACTACCTGCATCCACAATGGTTAGCACAAATACGGCATGCCACAAATAATTCCAAGTATGTTCATTTTGATTTTTTACGAGACCCGAGCGGTCTAATTTAAAACATCGGAGAGTTTGAATTGTTGTCTCATAAAAATGGTTCATTTTATAAACGTAAGTTCATTTTTACAATTTTTAGTGAAAATGCCGCATGCGAATATTTGTCGGGCCGGTTATCTGGGAACTTCTGTTCCCTTCGTGAGGGTTTCCTAACACACTTCAGAATAATGCAACACAAAATAAATCTAGGTCTGAAAGCATGAACGGTGATATTATTAAAATATTAGAAAGAAATAAATTAGTGGAACCAATAAAATGAAATTCCGGTAAATAAGACTCAGGTTTGTGAAATTTTCACATGTACGCTTCATGTTACTAAAAAAAAGAAACTCAGATCCCCAGATCTGAACGGTCATCGCTGACCTTCTTGAACATGAATCGAAACCTGGAAATTTCCCAAACCGGTTGCTTGTATTCTGCCTGGAAAACGATGTCATTAACGACATCTACTAATGTCGTTAATGACATCGTTGATATCGTCCAACGATTTGAATAGATATCGTTGAATGATATCGATAGACAGAATGCGTGTAGTTTTCTGTTTTTGTCAATTTAAATTTTTACATACATAAACACATATAAATGATCAAAATAAGTGAAGCACGACTCTAGGAACTCAGAGGCTTACCCCATAGCTGTGAATCCACTTTGTTCGGTCCATGAAAATGCCTCGGAAAGTCCTCCTTGTCTCTTTGGTTTGGTTTTTGTGGTTTTGATGAAAACAGAGATTAAAGGTCTCCTCGTTGAAAGAAGGCAGTGCTTCCTGGAAGCGATGAGTGAAATGAGAAAGGGAAGAACAAGAGATACTTCTTCCTTTGGTTAAGATTATGAAAAATCTCTAAAATGTAAGCTTTAGACTTTGTTTTTTATTTGTTTGTGTTTGGGATTTTTGGTGGTTGTGTTTGCTGAGTTCTTGATGCTCTAAGGGAACACCGCATCTAAAAGGAAAGAGAAGCACACATCAACTGGTAATGTTCTAAACTTAGATGCTAGGTTTCTTTTCATGTTTCATGAACCTATCAGCATCTATGGAACATTATAACTTCAATTATATCAATCACGGCATGCTTAGGAGATACTTTAGGTTAATTTTATGTTTTGATATTCTTCCTTGCATTGTTGCATGTTCAATTACTATCTAGATTAACTAGCAGTTTTCAACTTTGGGAGCTATTGTATGTTGGCCCAAGAGGAGCCCCAAGAAAAAGCCCCTACTCCTTTTTCTCCTGTTATCGAACATGAGAAAGGAAAGGCAGTCAAGGGGGTTGGTGGATTTGAAAAGACTCCTGACCAAGCACATGATAATATTCCTTTCAATGATATGGATGAGGAAATCGAAGTTGCTGTAGAGGCTCTCACCTACTCTTTTAATGTTTAGATGAAGAGAGGATGGAAGGGTATTGAGATAAAGGGAGGTCCGATTACCGAAACTTTTCAAAACCTATCTGTAGCCATGATTGAAGATGCTAAGATGGAAATATGAGGATGAGCCAAATTTAGGAGATGAATTTAATGCTTGATTTAGAGGGTATGAAGATCGACTCGCCCAATGATCTTCTTAAGGAAAACCCTCCTCCCCGTAGTTACTCCCTCGTTCCCTCTTGGTACCCCTTATGGAAAGGGCTCCTCCTCAGCCTATATGCTTGCTACTATCTACCCACCTACTATTTTTACCACTTCTCCTACTATGAGTACATCATCTTCTAGCTTCACTACACACCTCACTTATCCTCAAGCTCCTTTAGTTGTTGCTGCTCTTGCCGTTGCTATTGTCAAAGAGGTACCGCCTGCTGCTCCAAGGATGGGTGCTATGCCCATTTCATCGTTAGTGCTGCCAAAGACCAAGATAAGCGTGGATCGAAAGGTTCCTCATGAGGAAGTGATCAATCAAGACCCTCTACCTATGAAGGATGAATCCGAAGATGATGTAATTTTTAATATGTCTAGTATTTATGATGTGAATTACTTAGCCTTTGAGGCCTTTTATGAAATGAAAGATAAGAACTTTGCTTATTTGTTTGATGCTCTACCAAATGGCACCATGAATCCCCTCATAACGTATTTAGAATTCACGATATCTCTTCACATGAAATTAATTTGGGTATAATAGAATCACAAAAAATCGTAACTATTTCCAATGATTTAAACCCTAGTGAAAAAGAGAGATTAAATATGTGCTTAGGCATCACGTGAGCGCTTTTGGCTAGTCCTACGACAACATGCCTGACATCAACAAAGAGATCGCCGAGCATCATATTCTGACCTATCCAAGGTTTAGACAAGTAAAGTAGAAGTTGTGTCGACTGCGTCTATAATGGGCTGATAAAGTTAAGGCAGGAGTAGTAAAGTAGCTAGATGCTAAGTTCCTAGAAGTGGTTGAGTATCCGACATGGCTTATGAACATCGACCTCATGGCAAAGAAAGATTGGAAGGTGAGGGTTTGTGTTAACTTCAAGGATCTGAACAAAGCATCGCCAAAGGATGATGTGAGCACGGGATTTTTATTCCCGACTCGTGAGTTTGATGATGAAGCTGTAATTTTCCCTTGTTAGCGATTTGCATTTTGCAAGGTCCTGGAATTGCTTGGAAATTATCTGCCTTGTTTCTTTGGGCCTTTATCTTCTTCTTAAAAACCCAAACCAAGAAAAGCCGGCTGGGCCAATCAATATCGTTAATTATATTAAGGGATATCGTTAACGATATCGATCTATATCGTTAACGATATCAATTGTGCAGACAGTCAGAAACGGCTGGCATCAATTTTTTCTGACAAAAACATTAATTTCTCACCCATAATTCGGACTTTTTGAACCAAACGGCTTGTCCTCTTGCTACTGACTAACAGGAGGGTAGAAAAAATAGAGAAAATGACAAATGGGTGGGGTGTAAGTGGATGACTTTTGGATTGAAGGGAGTCCACAAAAGAGAAGTTTCAGCCATTTTGAGGGGAAAAGGAACGTTTTGTCCAAAAAAAACACAAGTTCTCTGCATTAAGAACCCAGTAAAGGCAGCCCTTAAAAATTCACAAACACAAAGACAATAAAACCAAAACCAAAGTTTACAATTTAGAGATTTTTCATAATCTTAACCAAAGGAAGGAGTATCTCTTGTTCTTCCTTCTTACATTTCACTCATTACATTCAGGAGGCACTGCCCTCTTCCAACAAGGAGACATCTAATCTCCGTTTTCATCAAAACCGCAAAAAAACTGAACCAAAGAAATGAGGGGGACTTTCCGGGCGTTCTCGTGGACTGAACAAGGTGGATTCACAGCTACGGGGTAAGCCTCTGAGTTCCTAGAGTCGTGCTCTATGTGTTTTCAGTGTTTATATGTATTTTTGTACGTAAAAATGTAAATCAGGAAAAGTCTGCATGTATGCTGCAAGATAATATCGTTAACGATATCATTAATATCGTTAACGATATCATTAATATTGTTAACGATATCAGTGATATCATTAACGATATCACTGATATCGTTAACGACATGGTTTTCCAGGCAGCATGCAGAGATTTTGGGAAATTTTTCAGATTTTAATTCATATTCATGAAGGTTAGTGGTGACCATTCAGATCAAGGATTTGAGCTTTTCAGTAACATGAAACATATGTTTGAAAATTTTATAAACTCGAGTTTTATTTATCGAGATTTCTTTTAATGTCTTTAATAATTTCTTTTTCGGAATATTTTTCAATAATATCACGATTTACATTTTTGGACCTAGATTTATTTCATGTCATATTCTTATGAAGTGTGTTAGGAACCCCCACGACAGGAACCGAAGTTCCTGGATAAGCGACCCGATAAATACTCGCATGTGGCATCATCATTAAAAATTGGTAAAATAAACTTGTGTGTATAAAATGAACCCTTTTTATGAAAGACAAATTTTGAGCTCTCCGATGTTTTAAATTAGACCGCTTGGGTCTCACAAAATATCGAAACGAACATATTTTGAATTATTTGTGGCGTGCCATATTTGTGCTAACCAATGTGGATGCAGGTAGTCTAGGATAAATTTTAATCTTCCTTCGGGTATTTTTTAGTTTAGTTAAAAATCAAACGTATTTGTTAGATCGGTTGTATAATAGGAAATTGATGTATTTATTCCCCTAGATTCTCGATGTATTTAGGCGATTTGTAATTCCCCAAGCCCAATGATGTAATTAATACCCCCATAGAATAGGCGTATTTAATTTCCTACGTGTTTACTTTTCGCAATTTACTTACCGTTTTATTATGCATGCGCGATCAATATAAACCGAAAATATTTAGTTTAATTCTGAATATTATAAACGTGGTTTCTCATTCATAGTGTAATTTAACTCAAATGACGATGAAATAGATAACTCATCCCGGACCCGAATCTTTATTTTTTGGTATAGATTAGGCATACGGATCTAAGCTGTACTGAAATTTCCCGGAAGAGCTGATCCGGGTGGCGACTCTGTAACACAGACTAGAGATTTCGATCTCGAGTCTTTTGTACTTGGAACCATTTATTTTCAAGCACAACATTATTTTTCAAACGCGATCTCACACAATTTTATAAATCCAAATGATTTTCGTTTTTGAAAACCCCACGCCCCATCTCACGGGGCCGGTACCTCGCGACGATCGCGCGGGTAGAACATCGTCCGCTCACAGCGTCGCTGCAATAATCTTGTTCTTTCTTGGTTAATTCGATCTTTAAGCCCATTTATTGCACAAAGTGCATGAGCTTTGAAACTACTAAGCTTTTATGGGAGAATCTTAAGGAAAGATTTGCGCAATCTGATGCTTATCGTATTGCAGATCTTCAGTCTGAAATCTTTACTATTTCTCAAGGATTTAGGAGTGTCACAGACTATTTTGCGTCTTTACAGAGTTTATGGGATGAGTTTGTTAATCTTAACCCTATTCCTTGTTGTACTTGTGAGGGATGTTTCTATGGTATTTCTGATATTATTAGAAAGTCTCAAGGGAAGAATCAAATTATATGTTTTTTAAAGGGCTTAAATGGGTCGTTTTCTGGTATTAAGACACAAATTATGGCTATGGATCCTTTGCCTACTTTGAATAGAGTTTTCTCTCTAGTTTTACAGCATGAAAGAGAGTTTGTTGCTATCAATAGAGAGGTGTATGTTCAAGAAGTGGCTTCCTTTGTAAAGAAAGGAGTTCATAATGGAGAGAGTATGCAGCAATATGGTCAAAATAGGATGCAAGGTGGGAATCAATCTCAGAATTATGGTTTTAGAAGGAAGCAAGGTTTTCAAGGAAACTTTGATAAAAAGGAGTTAAGTTGTTCTTTTTGTAATGGAAATCATTTGGTAGTGAATTGTTGGAAGAAAAATGGATATCCCTTCCATCTTAAAAGAAGGTTTTCTAGGGCAAACATGGCTTCAACTAGTCAAGCTGTTGCGATACATGATGACTTAAATGAGATGCAAGAAAGTTGTGAACAGGATCTTTACGAATTGCAACAAGCTCAATATTTCCAGCCTTTAAGTAATGAAGTAAATGATGGTTATTTAGCTAATGGTGCTAACTCAATAATGGGGCAATATTGTCGTGCAGAGGATAGTGTAGTCAAAGGTATTAATGGTGGTTTCACTGAAGAGCAAATTGGTCAGCTAACTCAATTGATTCATGAGCAAACTAGTGGTTCAGCAAACTTTCCTGTTCATGCTGCTTCTGCAAGGGTAATACAGCCGATTAAGCCTTCGAAAGCAGTTGAAGGACATAACTCTAATGGCTCAAAATCTGTGAGTGATTGCTGCAATTCTGTGACAGGTAATTTCTCTAAATTCATGAATCTAAATCAATCAGTTTGGATTGTTGATACAGGGGCAAGTAGTCATATAACAGGTTTTTTTAAGAGTCTTAAAAATGCTAGAAAAATAGATAATTGGCACGTTTTACTACCTAATAGTCTTAAGTTACAAGCCACTCACATAGGAGATATTCATTTTAGTTCTGATTTCGTTTTGCATAATGTGCTGTTTGTACCTTCTTTTCAATATAATCTCTTATCTGTCACTAGCTTGTGTGCATCATTAAATTGTGAAATAGTGCTTTCTTCTATTGATTGCTTAATACAGGATTTGAATACCAAGAAGAAGATTGGTTCAGCTAAAGTTCAAGATGGATTATATCATTTAAATACTTCTGAATTTTCTGTATTGAGTTTGAATTTTATTTTCTCAACAAAATGTAATAATGATGAACTGTGGCATTATAGATTAGGACATCCATCTAATAAAAGATTAGAAGTTTTAAACAAACTTTTTCCTGATGTTAGCATGAATACTGATTTTATATGTGACATTTGTCCAAGATCTAAGCAGAAAAGAATTCCTTTTGGTCATTCTCAGAGTATTAGTAAATCTATTTTTGATCTTATTCATATAGACATATGGGGTCCAACTGTGTGTTCATTAGATGGCTTTAAGTATTTTGTAACTATCATTGATGATTTTTCAAGATTCACGTGGACTATTATGATCAAAACAAAATTAGATGCATCAAATGTTTTGAGACAGTTTCATGCTATGGTAAAAACACAGTTTGATAAGAATATTAGGATTGTAAGATCAGATAATGGACCTGAGTTTGCTATGCATGACTTCTTTGCTGTAAATGGTATTATACATCATATTCATGTGTTGAAACTCCACAACAAAACTCTGTTGTTGAAAGAAAACATCAGCATATATTAAATGTTGCTAGAGCTTTGAAAATCCAAAGTAACTTGCCTGTTATTTTTTGGAATTACTTCATAGGACATGATGTTTACTTGATTAACAGAATTCCTTCTCCAGTTATAAAAGATAAATGCCTGATTACAGTAGTTTGAAGTGTTTTGGTTGCTTACATTATGTTAGTACCTTAAAAAGGGATAGAAGCAAGTTTGAATCAAGGGCAGGAAAGAGTGTTTTCTTAGGCTATGTAGCAGGAACAAAGGGATATAGAGTATATAACTTAGAAACACACAAAGTGACTATTTCTAGGGATGTTATTTTCCATGAAAGGTTATTTCCTTTTGAAAAGGATAATAATGTTACAGAAATAGATATTTCTGATGAACCTGATATCACAGAATCAAATCAAAATATGAATACTTCTAGAAACAGATTGGCTAGACCACGTAGACAACCAGAGTATCTCAGAGATTACCATTGTTATTTATTGGAATCTAAGAATACTAATATTTTAGAAGATAAGAAATTGTATCCTTTATCATCTATTATATCGTATGACAAGTTATCTAGTAATTACAAAGCTTTTTCTTTGCAACTTATGGCAAATATTGAACCTAAAACATATACTGAAGCAGTCAAGAGTGAAGAATGGCAAAAAGCGATGAATAATGAATTAGAGGCTTTAGATAAAAATAAAACATGGGAAATAGTAAGTCTACCTAAAGATAAAAAACCTATAGGTTGTAAATGGGTATTCAGGATTAAAAGGCATATTGATGGGACCATAGAGAGGTATAAAGCTCGATTAGTTTCCAAAGGTTATACATAGCAGGAAGGAATAGACTATTTGGAAACATTCTCACCAGTGGCAAAAATTACAACTGTTAGATTTATTTTAGCAATTGCAGCGAAAAGGAATTGGCACCTTGAGCAGTTGGACATCAACAATGCTTTCCTTCATGGAGGACTAGAAGAGGAAATCTATATGGATCTGCCACAAGGTATAACTTCTATTATTCCTGATGCTGTTTGTAAACTAACAAAATCTTTATATGGTCTAAAACAGGCCAGTAGGCAATGGAACTCTACTCTAACCATTTCCTTAATTAAAAAAGGTTTTGTTCAATCACATGCTGATCCTTCTCTTTTTACCAAAGGTAGTAATCAAAATTTCATAGCTTTAGCTATCTATGTTGATGACATTATTTTGGCAAGTAGTTATAAAGAAATTATTGCAGATACAAAAGCATACTTGCATAAATGTTTCAGTATTAAGGATCTTGGAGAACTCAAATTCATTTTGGGTTTAGAAGTGGCAAGGAGCAGTAAAGGTATTCACCTTTATCAAAGAAAGTATGTTCTTGATCTATTGGCAGAGTATGGTTTTTTGGAAGCTAAACCATGTTCTACTCCAATTGCTGTGGATCAACAAGATAATAACTCAACCAACAAACTGGCAGACAATACAAGCTATAGAAAATTGATTGGTAAATTGCTGTATCTTACAAACACAAGACCGGATATATCTTTCGCAGTACAATAATTATCACAACACCTTGAGCAACCACATGAAGGACACTTGATTGCTGCACATAGAATACTGAGTCTTCTTCATTCAATACAATTTTTCCTTTTCTCTTCTCTGTAAACCGATTCACTTAACAAATGAAGAACGAGAGAAAGAAAATAGAAATCGCGAAGAACGTATGCAAGTTAAGGTGATATATGGTAGAACGTATCTTAGACAATATGAAACTTAAGAAGCCCCATCTAGTAATTTGAAAACAGTTAGGTTGAAATATTAGAAGGAAAACAAGCACATCCTTTCCCTTTTTTGTTTCACTTTTAATCTAATTAAGAGGTATATTCTCTCAACCGAATACACATTTTCTTGGTCCTAAACCTAGGTTGATGATTAACGAGATAAGTTACCCATCCAACTGATAATTGTTAATAGAAATGTTACAAGACTCGCGATTAGATTAGAAAAAACAAAACTCAATGATAAGAACTAGGCGGGTGATATTATAAACTCACTACATACTTGACCCTATTAGTTGGACCGTTGACCCGGTATCAGGCCTAATCCTGACAATTCGGGAACCCTAGGTAAATTGATATAATAATTAATAAAAGTGTGCCCTTAGTAAGAAAAAGTAGCAATAAAAAAATTAGGATTTGATCTTGAGTAAAAAAATGTAGTAATAAAAAACTTTAATTTTTTGAGGAAACTGGGAATCGATAACAAGACATCTCACATCATTAACAAGTAACTTACCGATTTATCCAATACTAATTAATGTTCACTTTTATCTTTTATTAAGTACTAAAAATTTAAACACAAAAAATATTTTTGAACCCTTTCCGACTAGGGGCCCTGGGTGGTTGCACAACTTATACCTAGCCCATGGCTGGTCCTGCCCGGTATCCCTTGTCAGGTTAATGGGTTGATTAATAAATAAATGCATTTATTTTTTTAAATGTTTAAACTATTAAATACTAATATATCTAATTAGAGGATTTAAACATTTAGTAAATTTTACATAAAGAATATATTAAGAAAGAACAAAAGGATATGAAATAAAATTTATATTTATTAACGACCCGGAATTCATTAAGATGTTTAAAGAAGGGCTGAACCACTTTGCGATAACCATCCATGAACCCCTGTTGACAGCATCCTACTCGCCGTTCAGTACCAGGATTCAAAATGAACCGCTTAACCCGTATGTGAAAATCCCTTATTTCAACAACTACAGCGGACACACAGATCCAAGAACCCACATTAAAACTTTCAAAAATAAGATGGACATGGCACACATATCTGAGGCCCATGCATGTCGGTACTTCCAAAACACCCTCGTAGGGCCAGCAGCTTACCGGTTCGATGCGCTACCATCCGGCTCCATCAGCAGCTGGGAAGAACTCCACCAGAAATTCTGCACACAATTCTTAGGCTCCAAACCGGCTGCAACCTCATCACGCACACTGCATGATGTAAGGCAAGGACAGAGCGAGTCATTACGAACCTCTATTGAAAGGTTTAACCGGGCCTGCCTCCAAGTACGAAACATTGACTTCAGCACAGCTAAAGAGGCCATGATAAGAGTGACCTCATAACGAAAGGCTAAGAGCAGAGATAATACAAAGAAACCCAGCCGACCTCCAACAAATGATGAACATCGCTAAAGGACACATAAAGATTAACTAGTTACACAGATCTAGAGATAATCAGTCAGTCCAACTGACCAACAACCACTCTGCAAGGTCTGAAGACCAAAGATCCAACTGGCGGAGAGGTAAAAACCCGAGAGGAACACCAAACAGAAGGGACTACATTAGCCCCATACCAAGATGCAGGCCACCACTGAATGCCCTTTGAGTGACATCCTAATCGCCATCCAAAAGATCAATGATAAGAGAAGTTTGCGTTACCCTAGGGTAACAGCCGAATCCTAACTAGGATGGTACATGAATAAATACTGTGAGTTCTATAGAGCCAAAGGTCATCACACGGATGATTGCCAAGTCTTAGCCGATGAAGTACATCAGCTCATCAAGGAGGGTAAAGTGGAAAAATTCATCAAAGGCATCACCAGACAGGTAAACGAGGATAATCAGAGAGACCGAGAGGGTAAAAGGTCACCCAAGCGGCGGAACAAAGGAGTGATCCTCATGATAGGAAGAGGGCCTAACTCGCAAACATCCTCCAGGCATGGAAGAATAGAAATATGTGAAGATGACCTCTTCACCAAATACAGCATGGTGAAGCGACCAAGACCTGACCCGTTGGTAATAGAAGCGGAAATTGAAGGCTACACGGTCAGACGGGTCATTATGGACACAGGTAGCTCAATCAACCTAATCACCAAACAAGTCATATCCTAATTACAAATCGTAGAGAGTCGAATGTTCCCCAGCTACGGGCCACTCGTAGGGTTGAGTGGTCACACGGTCCTAGCTTTGGGACAGGTGAATCTAGAAGTTGAAATGGGGGACAAAGAGCATAAGTGGCGAGCACAAGTAGAATTTAGCGTGGCAGAGATCCCCATCGCTTACAACATCATTCTAGGAAGACCATTCCTCGTATATATCGACTCACTAATCTCCATGAATAAGTTAGTAATGAAAATCCCCACCACCCAGGGGCTAGTCATTGTCATCGGAAACCCTTGAGTGGCCTATGAAACTTACTTGGCTTCGTTGAAAGAGGGTAAAGGGAGCAAGGAGGAAAAGGCTTAACCAGTCGGTGACTTGGAAATGTGCATGATCTCCCTGAGAGACAAGTGAAAATAGCATGAAACTTGGATGAGCAAATAAAGAATGACATACGCAAATTTCTCACAGAAGAACAACACACGTTCTCATAGAGTGATGACAACCTACCGGGCTTTCCAATGGAAATCATTACTCATAAACTTGATCTCCACCCCAACGCAATACCGGTCAAACAAAAAAAGAGAAACCATGCCCCTGAAATGTAAAAAGCCATTGAAGTGGAAGTAAAAAAGTTGTTATCAGCTGGCCACACACGAACTGTACATTACCCGGAAGGGCTTGCCAACGTAGTGCTGGTCAAAAAGCCAAGCGGCTCATGGAGAATGCGCGTCGACTTCACCGACCTTAACAAAACTACACCAAAGGACAGCTTCCCCCTACCCAACATCGATTAACTGGTCGATTCAACTACTGGCTTCATCATCTACTCTCTCCTAGATGCAAAGGCGGGCTACCACCAGGTAGCCATGCACTTTGATAACCAAGAAAAAATGTCATTCATTATTCATGAGGGGACCTATTGTTACACGGTCATGCCGTTCTGACTAAAAAATGTCAGAGTAACTTACCAGAGCCTGGTCAATGAAATGTTCAGAGATTCGATTGATCACATGGTCAAAGTCTACGTGGATGACATGATCATCAAAAGCAAGAACAAAGAAACTCACGCGAAAGATATCCGAACCGTCTTCAAGATGTTGCAAAAACATAAACTCTAGCTGAACCCGGAAAAATGCACTTTCAGGGTAAAGGGTGGCAAGTTCCTAGGATACCTTATCTCGTAAAAAGGGATTGAAGTGAAGCCGGAGAAGATTGATACAATTATAAAAATGCAACCTCTAAGGACACTGCAAGAAGTGCAAAGACTAAACGGTCGGATCAACGCCCTAGGACGCTTCATTTCCTTCTCAGCTAAAAGATGCCTACAGATCTACAAAGCCATAAAAAAAGATCAAACTTTCAAATGGGATGGAGTCTACCAAGAAACCTTTGATAACATCAAAACCTTCCTTGGATCCTCCCTTCTACTCAGCCGGCCAGAAAAAGGCGAAGACCTAACATTTACTATCGAAAGACGCTCCTAGAAACCAATTTTCTCTTAATTTTAAATCAATCTCGAGATGCTCTATGATTGATCCTAACTAAACCATAGTACTTTGGAAACATTCCTTAGTTTTAACTTGGTAATTGCATTAAGAATTAGGAGAACCCGATTCAAACCAATTTGTCAAGACGCTTCACTCGTTTAAGGAAGATTTTTTATTTCTTAAGATAGAAAATCTTAATTTGACACTATACAAATTAATCGAACAATTACGGATCAAATCGATTTGTATGTCAACAATGAGTTCTTTCGATTGAAACAATGTCAACTTTTTGAATCAATAAAAAGAATCAAAATAAACTTTATAAGCCAAAATAAACAAATAGCAAAAATCGATTAGAAAATTTAAATAACAATTAGACCTCACATATGAAAAGAAACGAAAAGTGAATTAGTCTTTGATTGGATTGAAGAGAACAAAAACCAAAAGATACAGAATAGTTAAGTTCCATGTTTTTATCTCCTCCAAAGAAAGAACAATAGCCTCGTTAATAGACTGAAAAATACTAAATTAAAATAATAAATTACAATTATCTTCCAAGAACTAGTTTTTGCATCAAGCCCACTAAGTGAGAAAGTGGTAGTGAATTTCGTCCACATTAGTTAGAAACTGCAAAAGTGGAATTAATTAAACCCATGTCCAGAGAAAATTGTTGCAGCCATGTCATTATTAAATCAGCTTCCGTGTGAGTTGTATTATGCCCACAATATGTGGTCACAACAAGTGTTGCGAATTTGTCTCTATTTATTACATGATTTGCTCCACCAAACAGTCCACTTAATGTCAAATTCTCTCTCTTTAACTGCTCAATCCATCTCATTTTCAAGATTTATCACTACTTTGACAATTTCCCTAACAAAATCACAAATACCCATAAATAAATCAATATATATAAATAGTGGATTTATCAAGCACATTAAAGGACCAAAATAATGCATAAAATGAATATTAACAATTCCCTCACACTTAGTCTTTGATTGTCCTCAAATAAAACAGTTTAGGCACACAAAGAGAGTCAAAGCATAGCTCAACCATTAATCATGTCGATATTCAGACTTTAATTGCCAAGAAGCATATTGAACATTACTAGGCCAAAATAGCATAAAAATTATCAATTTAGTCCACATGATCATAACCGAGCTCTACAAATTCTATCAAAGTAAATTATAATCATTTCATTTAAACCCATTCAGCAACCCCACACAAGATGGGAATTCATCGATAGGGAAAAGGGACACACAACTGACTTATTTTCATTGTAATCCAAAATTCCAAAATCAAATATTTACAAATTTTTTTGCACCATATATTTTTGCCTTTTCTTTACACCCCCTTGGTTATTTCGAGCATATTTTCGCTTTTTGCTTTTATACTCTCCCACTCATTAGTGATTTCGCTAACGTTGGTGTACCCTAGTCATGTGTCTTTGTCCTTAGTCTAGCGACTCCTTACTTAAGGGGGAAATGCATTTTGAGGCGCAACTTCTAACTAGAAAAAGGGAGTCAAAAGGATTAAAACATTTAAAAAAATTTTTATCATTAACATCACTTCAATTTTCACAATCATTTATCAGTTGAATATCTCTTAACTCAGTATGAAAAACCCAAATTTACAAAAAACCACATGAATGATTAAAACAAACTAGACATATTTTACAAAAATAGAATTATCAAAGTAAGGTCATTAACCACAATTTAGTTAAAGTTCAATTAGGCTTATTTGAATTTGGCCAAAGAATGTTCAAACTTCTAGTTTTCAAGAAATAAACATCAACCCAACTTAAAGCGAAGCTATGAAAAACCAAAAAATTTTCAAATTGGACTAACAAAACAACAACAACAGATAGCAGAAACAGGCCTAACAGACTTAACATTTTCATTCTCCCCCCCCCACACTCATACCACATTGCCCTCAACTGTGGGTATAGTTAAACACACAAGATAGTAAAAATAAAATTCGAATAAAATGAGAAAAGAGTGAATACTGCCTTGTAAGGACTGGTGGGGGTTGATGAGGCTAAGGTTGACCGAATGACATAATCCTTCCAGTTAGAATGGCAATGCTCTCTTGAATTTGTTCCATAACGATAAGAAATCTAGCATTGTTAGCTTCGTGGTGAGCTATTGATACTTCGAATCTGGAAGTCAGACTTTGTAGTACCTCGGTTTGTGTAATTCTGGTAGCAAGTCATCCAAGGGGTTTACTAGACTTGTATTGTATGACCTTGCCTATCTCCTTGTCTTTCCCTGCACAACGTAAACAAAACCCGGGTTCTCCATCGCTTTTGCTAAGGAGGCCCATGTCATCCAAACGTATAATGTTTAAAGGGTCTAATCTATTCGCCACATGCAAGTTATTGTCATTCAAATCAAAATTGCACAAAGAAATAACCAATTTAGTAATTAAATGTCCTAGTTTTAGAGGTCCACGTGATGCACTCGTGACCTGAAACTGATATGCTAGGAAACAACCTAAATTGACCGATTTCTTTTCCTCAAAGCACCACAACAAAAACAACTCCATTTGAGTCACAGTTGCCGACGCATCATTTAGGCAAGAAAGTGAATGAGCAAGCAATCGGTGAATATAAACCAAACACAGGTCAGTAAGGAAGAAATCCTTAGACTCAACACATGAATACGGACTCTTGGAGTTGGTGGAAAGGGAATTCCAAACTTCAGCACAATTAAGATCATCGGGGACAGCAGTAAAGGTAATGATATAGTCATTTGGCAAGTTATCTATGTCCTCTACCAAACCTAGAGTAACATTGAATTCATTTACAAAGAGTTCAAACTTCCTATTCATTAGCCTAAAATAGATTACTCCTTTGGTTTCACAAGTCTGGATCAATTTCTTTTTAAACTCAAAGGTTGTGTAAAATTCATACATTATCTCAAAATAGGAATCATAAGTTATACCAAAAAACTTTTCCCAAACAATACCTTCGATATATTGACTAAGGTTAAGGTTGAGTTTACTTATAGTGGGATTATCCAAGTTTTAACCTTGAATAATCCTCTTTGTTTTGGCAATCTTGAACCGCTTCCAAAACCTCCCTATGAAGTGCAAACTGCCCTTTAGCTCAGATGGAATTGTTCTTTTCCCTTTTCCCAATATTGTTCTAGAGACGGATGTGCTAGGCTTGACCTCCTTCTTCTTTTGTCAAATCCTTATCTCCTTTTCGAAACCGCTACTATCAAGTGAATCAGAATTAGAAGCCTCTTCATTCCCGGAGCTACCCGAACCAGTCCCTAAACTTCATTTTCTAGTGTTCTCCCCTTCTGAATTAGGAGAATTTGATTTTGAGGTCTCTGATTTGGATTGCCTTGAGTTTGAGTCTTCTTTTAGATTTCTCTGAGTTTTCTCCTTCATCTTGCGAAATCGAAGTCGTATTTGCATTGGAAGAGGATTTTTGTCCACCATCTGAACCTGAACTGCCCCCTTTTGAATTAGAGTCTGATTTTTATTCACCCTTGAACCCGAACTGCCCCCGTTCGAATTTGAAGCTGATTCATCACATTGTTCCTTTGAAACATCCCTCTCCATTTCTACCGGCGGTACCGGTTTAGAACCCTTCAAAACCCTCGCTTTTTTTCTATTGTGGTGGTTCTGGCACCGGTGAGCTCTGACGAACAGTGCCTCTCCTTGTTTGAACCATTGGGAATGACCAAAAATTTGATGTAAAAGGAAGCGTTGGTCTGAAACGGGGTTGAGGTTGCGAAGTTGAAGAGGAAAAATGGATTAGGGTTCTTGTGAGAATGATTCAAAGAGAAAAGGAAGAAAGTAGAGTAATCGATCGGATTTGAGAGAGGAAGGGGAAGAGTTGTTAGGTTTGTTTTTCGAGAATTTGGGGATTTGATTTTGACGGTGAAGAATTTGGGGATTTGATTTTGAAGGTGAAGAATTTGGAGTTGTGCCTGTGATTTTGTTTTGTGGGGTTCAATGTAAGTGATTAAGTCAATTTGGGTAAATATGGCCCAACTTCAAATATTCCAAGTGGAGCCCAATATCCCATTATGCTTGCTACTCAAACTTTTTGAACTCTTCCCATGACTAGGCCTGCAAAACAACACATCTATTAGTGAATTGGTGAAGACAATTGCACCATAAAATAAAATGAAATTGAAACATGGGATTAAATGGAATAATTAACAAGGTGGGAAGGTGCCGTACGAAGACTACTTTTCCACTATTTATTAATTTTCCCAAATAATCTATTTTATTGAATTTAAATAACTAAACTAAATTAAAATGAAAACTACTAAATAAGTAAATTAAATTAAAAGGGATAGCAGTAGTTCTAGTTTATAATCTCAGCTAGACTTTGTGTTAGGATTCCTTAGTGCTTTTGAGCTGGATTGCCCAATGCAACCTCATCGATTTGTGCTTCAAAACCTTCATAGAACGGTTTCAAACGATGTCCATTAACCTTGAATACTTTCCCTGTATCAAAACTTTTGATTTCTACAGCACCATGAGCAAAAACGTTAGTAAGCATAAAAGGTCCTATCCACATAGTTCTCAATTTCCCAGGAAAAATTTCAAATGTGAGTTATACAATAAAACCTTCTACCCAATTGAAAACTCTTTTCTACTAAAAAATTTATCATGAAAATGTTTAGTTTTGTCCTTGTAGATTTTAGAGTTTTCATAAGCATCATTTCTTATTTCTTCTAGCTCCTGAATTTGCAATTTACGATTCTGACCAACAGTATCCAAATAGAAATTACATTGTTTCACAGCCCAATATGCCTTGTGTTCAAGTTCAACCGGTAAATGACATGATTTCCCGTATACAAGACTATAAGGAGACATACCTAATGGGGTTTTGTAAGTAATCCGGTAAGCCCAAAGTGCATCTTCCAATTTATCACTCCAATCTTTTCTGTTTGGATTAACAGTTTTTTAAGGATCGATTTGATTATCCGATTAGAGACTTCGGCTTGGCCATTTGTCTGGGGGTGATATGCAGTTGAGGTCCGATGTGTAACTCCATACTTCTTGAAAAGGGATGCAATTCTTGTTGCAGAAATGAGTTCCCCTGTCACTGATGATAGCTCTAGGCATGTCAAACCTGTTGAAAATGTTAGTCTTAAGGAAACCTGCAACCACTTTAGCATCGTTAGTTCTTGTTGCCTTAGCTTAGACCCATTTCGAAACATAATCAACTACAACTAATATATATACATTGCCATTTGATGGGGGGAAAGGTCCCATGAAATCCATGCCCCATATATCAAAAATTTCACAAAGTAGAATCGAATTAAGAGGCATTTGGTTCTTTGAGACAAATTTCCAGATTTTTGACAATTTATGCAGGTTTTGTAAAACAGATAAGAATCACGGTGAATACTAGGCTAATAGAAACCGGACTCTAAAACTTTTCGAGCTGTTCTATCGGGTCTAAAATGACATCCACATGCTGCAGAATGACAGAATTTTAAAATGGATTCAACTTCATGCTCATTGGCACACTTCCTAATGATTTGGTCAGAACAATGTTTCCAAAGATACGGCTCATCCCAAACATAATATTTAGCATGCTTTCTTATTTTATCCATTTCATTCCTAGACATATTATCAGGTAAAACACCAGTAACTAAATAATTGGCTAAATCGACATACCATGGTTCTTGAATAGAAATTAAAAGAACAAACTCATTTGGGTATTCTTCTCCAATTGAGATGGATTCATCTGACATTGGCAGCCTTCTTAAGTGGTTAGCCACTAAGTTCTCTGATCCTTTCTTGTCTCGAATTTCTATGTCGAATTCTTGTAGCAAGAGTATCCACCGAATTAAGCGCGGTTTGGCCTCCTTTTTCTTCATTAGATATTTGAGAGCTGCATGGTCAGAGTAAACATAGACTTTAGCACTTAATAAATATGGACAAAATTTTTCTAAAGAAAATACGACTACCAAAAGCTCCTTCTCTATTGTCGAATAA
>CATIWQ010488951.1:0-17435 GCA_949673415.1 Euphorbia schlechtendalii
TGCACTAACATCAAACTTGTAAATACCTAACACTCACAATAACCTTGGACAAATGTTAGTAAAGTATAAGAAATGATAATGTATAATTAACAAAAATATGAAGAAAAATTTTCAAATTCTTCGATTTTTTATTTTATTCTATTTTTTTGGATTTTACGGGATTTTTACAAATGTCCCCCCACAATAAAGAACACAATGTCCTCATTGTGAGACATTATAAAAATCAAAATTAAGAACTAAAACTAGTCTAAAAATGATTGAAAAAGATAAAGTTAAGAAAAGAATAAACCTCGTTCTATTGCGAAGGAGAATCCGGTGGACTAGGAGTGAATTGACAATTTTATCTTCTAAAGAATGAAAGTAATTTTCGAAGCATCGATTTATTACTTTTCTTTAGAATTTTCATGTCTTTCTTCATAACTCTAAGTTCCGCTTGGCAATTATCCAACTTTAGTTGCATGCTAGCTTTCCAATCTTCTGGAGCTTCTTCGTCCTCTTCAACATCTTTTTCAATTTGGTCATCAGGGCTTTTCGTTTGCGATGGCTTACGGATGGATCAGATCCGACGAAAGAATCTTCTTGAGTTAAATTGAGTTTCTTGGTGTGGTTGGAGTAGGAGTAGAAAGAATAAACACCTTCGTGTTCTTGGAGTAGTCCAGTGTTCTTCAAATAATTCCCATCCATGTAGTGAAAATACTCACCCGGCTGTTCAACATCGGGGAGTTCACCTCTGGCACCCAAGATTATGGCGGTGATAATTTCGGCCGCTCTAATCTTGCTTCTCATGCTCTTTGAGTTCTTCTTCATCATATCCCATATGATATCCACAATTATCACTTTTTGTTTCATTATAGCACAAGAAAGAACAAATAAGTCTTTCTTTTGAACTTTTGTATTCTCTACTTGATAAAATATTGAAGTGGAAAGGTATTTGTGGAGAAGAAGAATGTTTTCATCCTTGATAAGTTTGTTAGGAGAATTTTTGGGATCGAAGACTCTCTTACTCGATAAATTTTCCCAAACTCAATTAGGTTGAGACGAATCTGTCATGCTTGATGAATTAGCAATCTCGAAACCAAACCTTTCACCCATCATCTCTCTTGTGACGGTGTATTGTTATCCTTGATTACGAAATTGTATTACCCTCTTCCTTGAATCTTCGAAGTTGAATGTTACCAAACACTCTAGAATCCAATCTCGATTTTGAGGGAATAGCAAATCCACAATTCTTGTAAGACTAAGAGCTGAAAGGTAGGCTTCCATCTCTTCATGGAATTAAGAGTTTCCAAAAAGACTAGATCAAGGAATATCATCCCAGTAATATCCAATTTGCTTAACTTCTGGAATCTTTTGCCTTCTTCTCTTGTCCTCAATGGGAAAGGACAATCAAATTTTTCTTGAATTGATTGGGCTCCTCTCTTTTGTGCTGCTCTCTTCACACGAGTCATATTGGTTTTGAAGAAAAAGGTTTGAAAAGGTTTAGATGCTTGAATGTAGAAGATGAGAAAATTTAAAGGTTTTTTAGAAGATGTGGTGGCTAGGGTTCAACTTGGACTTATTTATAGAGGTATAATGGGTCTCTAATTGGTCATAAATGGGATTCTAGCCGTTTAGGCTCAAAACTAGCCGTTAATGGCGGTTACGGACATTTGTCGCGTATCTATTTACGATCTGTAACAATTATATTTTACCCATATCACAATCTCAAAGGCCTATCACGATCATGACTTTCCTCACGATAAAAAAAATATTTTTTGATATCCAATGATCACGAGTGCGAATTGAGTCGCGGTCGTGATATTCTTTGCTCTTCAAATTTCTTCAATTTTTAGACTTGTACCTATAAAAACTTAGAAATACAAACACAAACACAAACAAACTTTGTTAAATACAAATGATAAATATTTACTATTATACCTTGAGTAATCATGGTGATGATAGCACTTGAACATCAACGTCTTGTTGTTCAAATTTATTTTCATATTTAACAAATATTTACAAGCAAACATAATAAAAGAAAACAAACAACAAATAAACAAACACAACTAAACTTAAAAAACTATACAAGATTCTAATCTGAAAAGAAAACTATGTATGGGGGAAGTAACGATTCAATCATTTGATCAATCTTATAATGTGACTCCCTCATATCTCTTTCAACATCACATACTAAAATATTGCTATTGCTAATCTTGTGATGAATAGAGATTTGTTCCTCCATTAATTCATTCAACTTCCTCTTAAGATTGGCTTAACTACTCCTTTCTTCCTTAGCGGTTTCTCTTTCTCACTTTTTATCAACTTCTACTCTCTCATCCCATGATTTTCAATCATAGGTTATCCCATTCTCACCAATACACTTGGTTAGAAATCCCTGGTTGAAGAAAAGTTTCGTAGTTAACTCCAGAATTTCATCTTCATCGGTAAAGACTTCTTCACTACTTGGTAATCTCCCAATTTGTCCTAACAAATTTATCATGGTTCGACACCCGTACGCTATCCTACCAAGATCAATTGCGACATACATAAGAGTCCCCATCATAATCCCTGATACGTCCACAAGTATGCCATTCTAAACTGCTTCCAAGATAAACAATTCTTCAGTAATGACTGTGTCGGAACTAGATTTACGGAAAAGCGCACTACTTAAATAGAAATGTAACGCGAGCAAACAAGGGTCTCGAATCCACCAGCTATAGGTAGATTCTTGTTTGTATTCATCTTTTCCAGTAAGGTGATTCCAAGTTGGTAGTGGATCCCAACCAAGAAGCATTTTGTAGTAACAATCTTTAGGGAACCCTAAATTCTGCTCCAACTTCTTCCTTGACAATTTATATTTCTTTCCTTGATGTTGATACTCCAAACAATTCATCTTAAAATTTGTCCACACTAACGAAATCAGCATTTCCTTGCAGTTATCTTCATTATTCCCAATATTCATAGAGGAATAGAGAACAAAGTTTAGGATTCCAAGGTAATACATTACCCTCGCATAGATTCCTAATTGAATGAAACTATTCTTATGAATAACATAAGAACTAGTGAAAACGGCATCCCTGATGGTTTCGAAATGATCACCTTTCTCTCGAGAGTGAATAGGAAAAGGTGCTTCATACCATTCTTGCAGGTCTGAAGGAGGAATAAGAACAGATTTGTTTGAGTGAACCAATTTGATGAAAAAGGGTTGATTAATTTTAAGGTTTAGAACATAAATTTTTTATTGAAAGAAAAGGAATTTCAGATATCTGAAGTGAAGAGTTATGAGAATCACACCTTATATGTAGAATTTGAGAGAAACCGTCGAAAAACTGCTCAAATTGCTGCAGTTTTCGCTCACGTCTCGATCATGATCTTAGGTCACGATCGTGAGTATACTAAAAGCAAGAAACAGAAAGTTTTAATCACGAATTCACGAGCGTGATAGACAGTCGCGAACGCGAATAGGAAAATAGAAGAACATCTTCTATTTGTCAAGCATTAAGATGAAATATTATGATGTATCAGCTCCAAGATGATTATTTCATAATCTTTTCATATCTAGAATAAGATTAGAGAATTGTATAATTAGGAAATGAAATAGATAAATATAATTAATCTCTAGAATGTTATTGCCTTCCCCGGACAATTTGATCTTTATAATGATATTGCCTTCCCCGGCTATGGCGCCAAAAACTTATTTGCCACTTTTCTACTGATAAGTTTAATAACTTTTTTGCAAAAGAGTTTGGCTATATATTAATGGTGCCAAAAACTTATTCACATTAAGTATAGGTGTTGTCAATACCGCTTATCAAGATAGAAAAATGATGATAACTGCAAGTATACAGTTGCGATGTAGTTTTAAAAGATATCGAACCCACAGGGAAGGAACCAAGTCTAAAGATCAATAAGGAAGACAGAATAAAGAAAATGAAATAGATTTGATATATTAGATAGGAGGGTTAGAAGAATGAGTAAATATAGATATGAATGATTAGAGAATCTAAAAATATAGATCTTCCTTACGAAACAAGGATAGCAGAGAAAACATGCAAGTTTAACAAATATGTTACGATTCACTAAACTAATCTAACAGACTCGGTTCAAAATACCCAGATGTTCAATTATTCACCGCAGAGCAACACATGAAATGACTTTCTAAACCCAAATGAATTAAGACAATTATATAAACCTGGACAACATCAATACTATGCTTAGTACGGGTCGCTCTCACATAGCCACATTTAGCAAGTTACTATTCCAAAAATGTTGGCTCACTAAACACCTTATATCACAGATCCAGTGATTATACATGATATTGTTAACCCCAAAACTACTCTTAAATTAACTCCAACGCATATAACTTAATTAATATAAAAGACTTAACACGAAATACGTATTATGGCACATAGATATATCATAAACTTCGAAATAGAAAGTATAAGTAGAAAGCAAAGCAAAGTTGTAAAGTATGCAAGTGAAAGCTAAAGTTGATCAAACTGTATCCACTCTTTAATGGGAGTTGTCAATTCCCGCAATTCCTGTGTCTGCTTTGAATTCGGTCTCGGCTCGTACAGAACCTCTGCGAGGATGCTATTCTTTGCGAATATCGAACAAACGAATATTGAAGAACGAAAACTTTTATTGATAAGTGATTTGCAAGTACACTTATACAACAATCGCTCGAGAATATAGAGAAATCTAGTGATTGAAACAAGGATTTGAATCACTTAAACATTGTCTCGCTAACATTTATGAACGTAGCGAATTCTCTATCTATACACACACTATATTTCTCTCATGCACTCTAATGTTTTCACTCTGCTTGAATGCACTGCATTCCACATGAAATTGGTGAGGTTTGGAGCCCTATTTATAGAGTTCGAAAGGTTGCGTCTATTCCTGCAAAGAGTTGTGTCCATTGGTGAATGATTGCATCACTTCATTGTGATTAGTTGAGAAGCTTCAATCTAATCCATAATGGATAGGCACCTTTTCATGATTGGTTGATTCCTGATAGGTGTCTATTCGTTGATAGTTGATGGCGGTTGATCATCCTTTTCTAGCGGTTAGTAGTTAAGAAGATTAAACCAGAAAACCGTCCAGTACGCGATCGCAATATACAAGTCGTGACCGTGAATCTTTGATTGGCAGATTTCTATTTTGAAAAAGTACAAGTCGCGACCGCGAATTGCATTTTTCTTCAGAATTCTCCTTGTAACTTCACCAATCTTTGACAGCTTCAATCCTAACCCAAATCTTTAAGTTCCACGCATCTTTTTGCATCTTTTTCACTCTTTTTTCATAGAATTCCACTTTAGATCATTTTACTCCCAAGATTTACCTAGTATATGCATTTGCATCAAAAACAACTACATACCACGTGAAATTTTTTATATGAAGTATAAAAATGACTTAAACTATAGTGTTTAGTGTATAAAATTAATATGATAATAAGTGTAATTATACATTTATCAATACCTCGTGAAATCTTTTATACGATGTATAAAAATGACTTAAACTATAGTGTTTAGTGTATAAAATTATAATGATAATCAGTGTAATTATACACTTATCACAAACATATGTATTAAATAATAACAAAGTTAATTTGAGCTTGATAAGGTGGTAATTTGTGCTTTATAAATTTATTATGAATGCTTGTTGTTATTAAAATGAAGCACATTATTATTAGTTCAATTTATTATTTTTTTAAAAAATATATGAAATATACATTATACATTAAATATTAATTACATTATATTTTTTTATTTATATTTATCATTTAACATGAAATATATATAAGTTTAAATATTTTTATTAAATAATAATATAAAGAATATAATGTTATAAAAATAATAATAAAAAAATATTATTTGATGAAATGATGTTTTTAGAGTAGAAGAATAGAGTAATAAGTTTGAATTAATTTTAATTTATCGTAGCAACTTTATAAATGGAGAAAAATTGTAAAAATTGAATTTAGAATAAAGACTATAGAGTAGTGGGCTAGAGATGGTCTTAGTTGATACATATGTATGGATATGTCTCAATAATTACTGAACTGCCATATGTTATCCAATATTTATTCGCGCAGTTCATATATTTCACAATACTTCCTTAAATTTTCCTAGCCCAAAATCTTCAAATCCTTCACTTTTTCCTAAATTTCATTCATTTTTTATTCGCTCTTTCTTGCATCGAAGCACAATCAATGGATAAAGTTGGTGAATGTTCTAATTCCACTTTTGCAATAAATTTAAATTTAAATAAGAAAAAATTGAAAAAAACTATTTATGCACAACGAACTTGTGCTTTGACGGAAGTTGGTGCATGTTCTACTTCCACTATTGCACAAGCTGAACTTGTACTCGCTTTTCCTTAAGCATGGTCGGTCATGTTGACCGCCCATACCATTGGACAGGCAGAAATTTCGACCTCCCATCTAGTGAAATAGAGAAGGACATTTTTATATATTCAATCGGATGAAGTAAAACTGTCAGAGTATAGTAACACCCAATATTTAATTGTAATGGTTTAATATCTCTCAAATTCATTTAGTTCTATCAGTTCTTTAAATTTAGTAAAAGTGTACTCCATTGAATTCAATGTGTTAGCCTTTGATATGTTTGACCTTTTTAATAATGTCCTTTTCATAATTTTTCTATTTTTTCAACATACATGACATTTAGGGTTTGTTTAATATTACTTTTCAAGATGCTGTCCCAATAAGTTGCTCTCACAAAATTTTTATAGAACTACATATTTTGACTTTACACATTTTAGTCCTTCATAATTTTTAATTAATAATTGTTTGACTTGTTTTTTTTCTAAATAAACTCTACTGCTCATAAGTTATCAAAAATGAAAATAGAACTTTTCAGAAAAGTAGTTTAAAAAAGCGCAGCCAAACTGATCCATATAGGGTCAATCTAGTTCACTGCTGATAAGTTCATGGAACTAGAATAAACTTTGTAAATTTGAGAGTAGTAAACCATTTGAAATAAACTTTAGGAATAAATGGTGCATTTACCCTAATATAAATATATTATTTTGAGTGTGTTCCCTCAAATTTTATGACTTAACAATGACCGATAACTATAATTAATTATTACTAGAAAAAGGAATTTTAGTTGTTTAAAATAATTAAAAATTGCTTTTCGTTATAATAAAAAATTAGTTTATGAAATTTTTTATAAGGTTATGTTGTATTGGACTATGTTCTTATGACATGTATTAAAAATGAATTGAATTAAAAATATTAATAAGTATTGATATTTATAATTAATTATTAAAATAATATTAAAGCCAATGTTTGATAAAAAAAGAAACAATAAATTACCAAAAGTAGTACTAATTAAAAGTAAAAAACTAGAAATAATATTATTAGTTATTGTAACACATATTACTAAATAATTATAAATAGTAATAATAATTAATAATATTATAAAATTAATGACAATATTATATACTAGTTTCAAAAAATTATAATATTAAATACATAATAATATACAATGATAAATAATTATTTATAAGTATAATAATAATATATAGTTATATTTATAATATATAGTTATACTAATAATCAATAATATTTGAAAACAAATAAAATAATTACTAGAAAAATAGTTTTATTAATATTTAAATTTATTATGATCATATAAATTATACATGATCAAAGTTATTGGCTTACGTGGAAAATGATGATATGTGAAGTTCAAGCGTAAATTGGTACATGTTGAACCCAAGTTAATAGTACCTTACAGTACTTAAAACGTTTTGGAAACAACAAACTAACTAGGATAGTGAAATTAATTGAGTACTAAGTAGACTCTTAATTAATCAAGTTTACTTGAGGGTGTTTAAGGGAAAACAACTCAGTTTATCAAGTTATTAGTTAAGTTATGGCTTAAAGTAAGAAAAACTGAGTTTAGCCTAGTATTACATAGTTTACAAGATATAGACTCAACTAAGCTGAGTTAGCTTTTATTTATAAAAGTTGAGTTATTTCGACACTTAAAAAAATATATGACACAAATGCGTTTAACGGTTTCTGTGAGGAACAAAATATTACTTTGATGCTTTTCAGGAGAGAAGGCGCTGAAAGTAAATAGGATATTCAAGTGGTCCTCACAATGAAAGGTGTCAGTAAGGAATGTTAGAAAATCCTTACTAAAGTCCAAGCCAAAAGGAATCCTCTAACATGTGCCGCTTTCTTAGTGTCCCCGCGCCTCTCTACAATGTCAGCAAGTCATCGAATCATAGAATTCCACGTTGCACCTCGCGCATCTCTCTATCAAAATGGATTGTTTGAAGGAAACGAGTTTTTAACGCATCATGATTAACGGATTAATCTCGCGCCTCAATGTTCAAAATCATTGCATCTAAACGTCCTGGAATTTGTTTCAAACGGGCAAATTCGAAAGATTTGAAGAGAAGAGAAATTGAAGAATATGTCAGGATGAGAAGTTTGCAACGACAACTTCCAATACCTTCAACTGTAAATAGAAGACGGAAGTAGATGTTTAAACTTGGTGAGTCACCTCGAATTTCTTAAGAGCTGAAACTTTATTCAATCATTCACAACTTTCAGAAATTCTAAATCAAGCAATTGAGTAAACGCTAATTTCCATTCTATTTGTAATAGAGAGATATCACTTTAGATTTAACATTGTAAAGGATTCAACGCATTTATAAGTTGAAATCCTCTATTCGCAAATTATTTTAGAAATTTGAGTGACAGTTTAAGACTGATACCTAAATTATATTTGAGTGGTAGTTAGAAAGGAAGGTACTTTCTGTAATCGTGTCTACCCACTGTAAAGGCTTCTTCGCCTAAGGAAGGAAGGAAATCACTAGTGGATTAAAGCTCTAAAAATAATCCGAGGATTGGAGGTAGGCCAGAGGCCGAACCAGGATAAACTCTCAAGTGCTAACTTTCTAACCTTGGTCGATTATCTTTATCGTGTTTATCTCATTCACCATTCTCTCAGTTTACATGTTTTTCTTGAAAAACCAATCTGAGCTGTAAAGTACTCAGCAATGATTGAAGATAAATTGTGTTAGTGAAGCTACGCAGTTTATAGTTTTTAGACCCAGCTCAGCAAGTTTCACTCAACACGTATCTGAAAATTGACTTGGAAAAGAATTTTTATAAATCTTAAAAGAACCATGAAAAGAATTCACCCCCTCTACTATTTATATTAAGCTGTTTAGGACCAATAAGTGGTATCAGAGCAAGTGCTCAGCTTATAGACTCGCTGTCTTTGAGTTAAAGATCCAAAATGGCTTATAACATTTTTAACTCTAGCTCAGGACATACCGTACTTTTTAAAGAATGAATGTCTAGCCAGGCCTCCGTTGTTTGACAGTAATCATTACACGTTTTGGAAAAATCGCATGAAAAACTTTATACAATTACAAAGCTTGCAAGCATGACTCGCTATTGAGCTTGGCCCCATAATTCCTACCATTGTTAGGAATGGGGAACATATCCTAGTTGATCCAGAGGATTATGATGATGTTGACTTGAGGCTTCTCAAGGAGAATGAGGCAGCCATCAACTACTTACTTGTGTGCTAGATCTTATAGAATTCAACAGGGTCTCAGGCTGCGAGATAGAGTAAGAAATCTGGTAGAAGCTAGAGATTACCTACGAGGGGATTGACAAGGTCAAGGAGTAGAAAATCAATCTCATGTTGAGAGAGTATGAGATCTTTCAGATGGGCATCGACAAGGGTATTCAAGCCATTAATACCAGGTTCATTAGTATCATTAATGAATTGAAGAGATTAGGTAAGGGGTTCACCGAGGAAGAAATTGTGAAGAAGATTCTCCGCACTCTTACCTTAGAGTGGGATGCCAAGAAGAGTGTGATCGAAGAGGCTCATGATCTTAAGACCTATAGCTATGATGAGCTAATAGGTACCTTGCTAACTTAGGAAATGTCCCTGAGGAAATATATAGATGACTCCAAAAGGAGTAAAGGCAAGGGGAGAGTGGGAAAATCCATTATCATAAAAGCTAATTCATCAGAATGGTAGCTGGTGGATTTTCCGATAATGGCAGCTGCCATTATGATGATCAAATGGCCCTTCTGACTAGGTGTTTCAAGTGCTTCCTGAAGAAAGATGAGAAGTTCAACAAGAAGAAGTTTCTTGCTAAAAATAAGTTGACTCAGCACCGGCATGGAGCTGAGGAAGGACCCAAGAAGGAGCATAGCAAAGAAATCAAGTGTTTTAGCTGTGGTGAAAATTTCCATATTCAATCATCCTATCCAAAGAACAAGAAGGACACATACAAGAAGATGTTTGTCAAAAAGAATGAGGCACTTGCTACCACTTGGAGCGATTGAGAGGAATCTTCATCATCGAATGAAGAAGCAACATATTCCATCAACCTCTGCTTGAGTGAAAGGGGCGAGAGCTCAGTATCTACTTTAAAGAGCATCCAATCCTTTGTTGACTCTGAAGCTGAGCGCAACAAAGGGAAGAACCCCCAAGCTGAGGTACATCCTAAAATCCCTTTGTCCATTGAAGAGTTCGCCCAAGTACTCTTTGATGTTAAGAAACTAACTAATAAGTCAGGGAAAAACATCAAGGAGCTAGTGAGGAGAAGTGAAGATTAGGAAGACACTATCGATTCCTTGTCTCTTGATATCCACTTTCTTCAGGAAAAAGTTGAGTATCATGAATGTCATAACAACAAGCTCACTAAGCGATTAGATGATTTGACTATTGAGATAATAGCTTTAAAGCAGAAACAAGTTCCTCCTCCAGCCAACAGTCTAACTTTGAGTAACCAAACTCGTAATTCTAAGAGGAAGAATTCCTCTAAAAAGAAGAAAGCAAGCAGCCTCAAGTAAAAGCGGCGTGTGACTTTTGTGGAAAAGCTAGACATGTTACAGTTCTTCATAGGCATAAAAATGGTTATTATGATGAGTACGGCTAGTCTAATTTAAGCATTTCTAACAAAGGAGGACCCAACTCAAAAGCATGGGTACCTAAGAAAACGTAATTGTTTTGCAGGTGAGCCTAAGATATGTTGATGACACTGGAATGTGATATTTGGATATCAGATGTTCTAGGCATTTGACGAGAGATGAAAGATAATTCATCTCATTTGAGCATAAAAGGAATGAAAGCGTCATTTTAGAGATAACTAAAAAGCAAGATTGTGGGTTATGGAACAGTTGGTGTCTCTCATTCAATCAAAGAGGTTTCTCTGGTCGAAGGACTCAAGTTCAACTTGCTTAGTGTATCCTTGCTTTATGACAAAGGTAGGTTGGTTATAATTGACTCATGTTGCACAGTTATTGACTGTAAGACCGACTCAACTATACTCTTTACTCTTTGCTCCTAGAATTGATAATGTGTATATGATTGATTTATCCTTGGGTTCCACTAATGTTTGTCTTGTATCTAATGAGGATAATTCATGGCTTTGGCACAGAAGGTTGGGTCATATAAATATGAACACTCTGTCCAAATTGGCCAAAAAATAACTAGTTGTGGGTTTACCCAGTATCAACTTTGAGAAGTATAAACTTTGCTTAGCTTGCAAGCTCGACAAGCAAGTTAAGAAATCATTTTTGGTAATTAATCACGTAGTAACTAAGCGACTGTTGGAGCTCCTCCACCTAGATCTTTTCAGGCTAGTTTAACCTATGAGTATGGGTGGTAAGAGATTCTCATTGGTGGGTGTGGATGACTTCACGAGATTCACTTGGGTAGTCTTGCTAAGTAGAAAAGATGAAACAGATAAATCTTTTGTCAAACGAAATAGGAACTAAAATTAGTAGAATCCGAAGTGATCATGGACGTGAATTTGAGAATTTTCATTTCGAAGAATTCTATTCAGCTCATGGTATTGACCACAACTTTTCTACTCCTTATATGCCTCAACAAAATAGGGTTGTAGAAAGGAAGAACAAAACCATAGTTGAGATGGCTCGATCCATGTTAAGTGATAATAATCTACCAAAGTATTTTCAGGGAGAAGCTGCTAACATAGCTTGTTATATCTTAAATCGGGTTTTAATTTGCCCAATTCTTAAGAAGACACCCTATGACCTTTGGCAGGGGTGCAAGCCTAAGATTGGTCATCTCTTATTATTTGGCTGTAGGTGCTTTATTCTTAACACCAAGGAGCAGCTAGGTAAGTTTGATCCAAAGGCTGATGAAGATATCTTTCTAGGATACTCAACTAATAGCAGGGCATATTGAATATATGTTAAAAGAACATGCCTATTAGAGGAGTCTATGCATGTAAATTTCGATGAAACTAATAATGCAGATAGATGTCCATCTGATGAAGATGTAGGAGTAACCCAGTAAGAAAATCCACTCAACATGCCACTCTCTACGCTGCCCAACCCATTACAAGAACTTGAAGTTGAGGAAGTCAAAGAAGATGACGATCTTTTTATCAACTTCAACAAAGGTGAAGATCAACCTCTGCCTCAATAACCAGATGTAGAATCTCCAATAGTAGATCTGAGTCTACCAAGAGAGATTAGAACTCATCGTAACCACCCTCTCGAAAGCATTATCGATGATGTTTTATAATCTAGTGAGAGGTCAACTCAATAGGATGATGAGCCATCTGGCTTTCATCTCATTGATTGAACCTAAGAAGTTTGAAGATGCAGAAGGAGTTGATTATTGTATGATCGCAATGCAAGAGGAGCTGGATCAATTCAAGCGCAATGATGTTTGGGATCTACTTCAAAAGCCTAGAGGAAAATCAATCATCGGTACCAAATGGGTTTTCAAGAACAAGCTTGATGAAGAAAGTATTGTTATCAAGAACTAGGCTAGGCTTGTCAGTCAAGGCTATAATCAGCAAGAAAGCATCGATTATGATGAAACTTATCCTTCTGTAGCTTGGCTTGAAGCAATTCGAATCCTATGTGCCTTTGCCCATATAAGCTTCAAATTATTTCAAATGGATGTTAAAAGTGCATTCCTGAATGGATTTATCCAGAAGGAAGTTTATGTTTGCCAAACTCCAGGCTTTGAAGATCCGAAGAATCCTGAGCATGTCTTCAAACTGAAGAAAGCTCTTTACGAAATGAGGTAGGCTCTAAAAGCTTGGTAAGAGAGGCTGACGAATTTCATTATCAACAAAGACTATGAAAGAGGGAAAGAAAATACAACTCTGTTTATCTGGTGAAGAAAAGAAGATGTGTTGCTAGTCCAAATTTATGTTGATGACATCATTTTTGGAGCAATTGATGAGAAGCTGTGCAAAGAGTTTAGCAAGCAGATGAAGAGCGAGTTTGAAATGTCAATGATGGGAGAGCTCAACTTTTTCCTTAGACTTCAAATCAAGCATAGTGAAGATGGAATCTTCATAAGTTAAGCAAAGTATGCCTAAGAGGTCCTGAAGAAGTTTGAAATGGAGTATTTGAAGCCAATGTCCACTCCTATGACCACTAATACTATTTTAGTAAGGATGAAGCTGGTAAACTAGTAGACAATAGTTTCTATAAAGGTATTATCAAGTATCTTCTTTATGTAACTACCGTTAGGCTTGACATTCTGTATGTTGTGTGCTATTGTGCATGTTATCAAGCAGACCCCAGAGAATCTCACTTAGCAACTTTCAAGAGAAATCTCCAGTATTTGCAAGGTTCTCTTGCTGTAGGTTTGCAGTATCTTAACAACTCAGATTTCACTCCAAGAGGATTCACAAATGCTAAATATGGCAAAGATAAGCTCGACAGGAAAAGCACCACAAGAGGATTCCATTTCCTTGGAGAATGCCTTGTCTCATGGTATAGCAAGAAGCAAACTTCTATTGTGCTAAGTATAGTTAAAGCTGAGTATATGGCGGTAGGAAGTTATGTATCACAACTGCTATGGATTAAGCAGCAAATGGAGGATTATGGTATAAAGTCAAAATGCTTTGAAGTTATGTGTGATAATAAAAGTGTAATTGACCTATCCAAGAATCTAGTTTAATATGGCAGGATGAAGCATGTCAATATAAGACATCACTTCATAAAGGATCATGTGCTAAGGGAAGATTTCAAATTGGAATATGTTCCTTCCGTGGAACAGAGAGCTGACATATTCACCAAACCATTGGCCAAGGAGAAATTCAATGTTCTAAGGCAACTTATTGGAATGGCTAACCCCATTTGAAGAAAAATCAAGAAGTTTGGCTAAGTGTTGGAAATCAAACTTTAACTCAGATGAATGAGGTAACATGTATTTAACACTGTTTGTATTTTAAAGTAATGTTGTGAGATTCAGTTTCACAGTTAAAAAATAAAAAACCCACTTTGTTCAAAGGACGTTTTCGAATTAGAACCGTCTAAATTGCAAAACTCACAGTTTGACTATATCGGTTAATTAAGTGTTACTCTCAGCATTGATTTTAATCTTTCATTTTGCGAGCACTACGTATCACTGCAAGTTGAAGAGGTCTATAAAACCTGAAGTTTGAAAGAGAGAGAGAGGTTACTTGCATTTCTGAAATCTCAATTTTTTTCAACTACAAAAGAACCCTAAATATTTTTCTCTCAAATTCCCTTTTCTTCTGCAATGGCGATAACCAAGTCAACCTTTATCCTTTAAGGCAACTCAAAGAGAACCATTTATGTGAATGTTGAAGGGAAGCAAGAGAAGATTACATTCCCTACTGGAACGGTCTTCACTAAGGTTTAATGGGGCTCAAACCTCAATTTTGGCCCTGTTTATGATGTAGAATATGAAGGTCTGTTGAGGAACAAGATCCTTCACAAAGCAATCAATTAGCAAAACCTAAGTTAGTTTCTGCAACTAGAAGGACCAGCCATTGTTGGCTTAATTAGAAGCTTTTTCCAAAATCTCTATACCATCCAAGGGTATAGTGATGTGCAGCTGGTGGAAATCAAAGGAAATTCCCACTTCATCTGCTCAAGGTTGATAGGAAGTATTTAGATATACCATGCAAGGGACCTCCGCTCAGGAAGACTGATGATGAGGAGGCTGTGGCAGTCCCTGAAGATTGGGAACTGCCAGTTGATTATAGATCAGGTGAGATTTTTATATGTGGAATGAGTTGAGTAGTAAGGGCTTCCCATGAGCTAGTGGTGAAGCTGCTGCTACCAAAAACGGGGTCCCTCTGAAGCTGCTATTTTGAAAGGTGTGTGATCTACCAAATGGTAGAAGGTAAGAAACTTAATTGGCCAGTGATGATTTTTCATCATTTGAACAAAGTTACTACTGTCTACCTTTACAGTTATTTGACCACAGCCTTGATGAAGACAATAAAGATGGACATCTCGTCCTTTGTTGTTGGTTTAGGGGAGACAGTTATCCTAGTGAAGAAGACCTTAACTATGATGCACTTCAGCAAGGTGTATCATGATCAGTTGCATACTAGGTACACCAAGGCCCAAGATGCCAAAAGAAAGGCTAAGGCTATACCGACTGTATTAACTATGAATGTGGCTAAGGAGAATGAAGATAGCTTCATGGTGGATTTTGAGAGTAGCGAGGATACTAGTGACAATGTTCTTATTTCTGCAAAGATGGAACCAATCTCAATTGCCTCTACTCCAACCTCTCCATGACCTAAAGCCACTTTCTCAAGGGTAAAGAAGAGCCTGATAAAAAAAGGGCAGGAGATTCGCCCGACTAGCCCCTAACAAGGTAAAGGAAGTAAATGAAGGCTAAGACTCAAACTCAAAGGGAAGTTGAGATGAAACAACAAGCTGAGGAAGAACAAGAGCCCTTAGAGGCAGAAGAGACCTTGCGCTAAAAGAAGCGTAAGCTGGATGTCTCTGAAGAGGATGAAGGTCAAGGGAACTCTAAGAAAAGCAAAAAGGACCCTGAAACCATCAATCTTTGCGTTGCAGCCCATATTGAGGAAGTAATTACCAAAGCTAAGGGGACTCAGTGCAAGCACACAACCTACAATAAACCACTAAAGAAGAATGTAAAAGTGGTGAGCAGTGATGAGGATGCTGGAGAATCCATCAAAATCCTTAATCAGGAAGAATAAGCTCTTCCTGATCCCAACATCCCCACACCCTCTTTCACTCAGACTGAGACACTTCCAACTCAGCCTGAAGTACCTCAAACTGAGCCATCCTTGGGTCAAACTGCTAACCTAGAGTTATTCTTAAATCCTTCCCCCATCTCTTCTGTAAATCCTAAACTTTATTTTCCTGTAAATCCTTCAATTCCTAACCCTATAAATCCTTAAATTCCTATTCCTTATATAAATCTCCAATCTCAAACTTCAAATATTGTAAATTCCCCAGTAGATATTCCTTCTTATCCTAACTAAACACAAGATTCTTTCTCTCCTCTTCCTTCTCCTCCTTAACCTGCCTTAATCCCTTCACCTGTAAAATCTAAACCAACCCCCACTTCTTCAAATGTACAAAAATATGAATATAACCTTTCTTCAAATCCATCCTCCACCCCTTTAATCCCTCTGATTAGAGAAGTTCATAACACCGAGAACTTCGCTTAGCATAGAAACGCGGGTGATAAAAGTACTATGGCAAATTTTACAACCAGTGAAGTACCTTCCTCCAGCAGCAAGCCAATCCAAGAGGATTTTGCTGATTCAACCATCTTAGCTCAGAAAAGAGAGTTGGCAAGGAAGAAATTCCCAACACTCAAATCTGATGCTGAGTTGGATGGAGTAGTAAGCAAATTACTACTTGCTCAAGAATTGACGGACTTGTCCTCGAAGGCTTAGGCTAAGCTACCTAAGTTCGATGAACACTCAAGCATACCATATGAATCAATCTACTTTCAAGAGTTTGAAAAGATTTAAAGTAGTTTTTTTGTGATTCCAACCACTTGGAAAAAGAAAGTGCCAAAAGCTTGGTGAATAAGATGGTATTGATCTTAACTGGCTTATCCAATTCCGCTATTCAACTCAGCACAGCTGCCACCTCTAACCCCATGTCTACTACTCTTGCTGAAGTGGTAGTAGGAAAGATAAAGGGAAGTGTTGATGCTGCTGCTGAGCAGCTTAAATGCCACTATGGTAACTCGAGCTACACAGTTTCATAAGTTTGTTGAAGAACAAGACAAAATAAAGAAGAGCATAGACCACAAGATTGATAATGTGTTGAAACAAGTCGAAGTCACCAAAGACATAGGACACATCATGGCAAAGCTGATGGAGAGTATGTCTAAGATAATGGTGAACTATGACAAGAAGTTGAACCGAGTGATCAAGACTGTTGATGATGTGGGTAGACCTGTTCGCGGGCCGGGCTACCCAGCCGGCCCAACCCGAGCCCGCTTCCATGGACCGGGCTTGGACACGCATTTTTTTCAAAAACCCGGCCCAAGCCCGGCCCAACGAATAATTTTATATATTTATTATATATTTATACATTAAATTTATTATTATTTTAAGATTTTATATTTTATCCTATTAAATTTTTATACTTGGTTACAAAGAATGTTACTAAATATTAAAAATTTTAAGTAAACAATGCA
>CATIWQ010488961.1:0-26587 GCA_949673415.1 Euphorbia schlechtendalii
AGTGTGTTTAAAGTGTTGGGAAACTATAGCCATAATACTTTGAAAGTGATTAATAAAGGATGAGGGTATTAAGAGAGAAAAATCAAAAGAAAGAGAGGATAACCAATGAGTTATGCAAAAGGTGAGGAATGGTATGGAGCATAAACTACAACCATTTAATGAGTGAAAAAAAGAAAAGTAGCATAGCATGAAAAATGGATGCAAAGTAAAAATTTGTACTTCAAAAACATATGCTTAAAAGAAAAAAATGAGAGAAAGTGGTATGAGCATAAAATGCAACTACTAAAAGAGGGGAGAGTTGTATGGAGCATAAAATGCAACCACTAAGAGTGTTTTAGCATCTTAGGTTACCTAAAAAAAGCCTTAAGATCAATCTTTCCAAAGTGTGCTTCCTTTGTCCTTTATACTTTATACTATACTTGAGAGAAGGAAATTTTCAAGCAAGCATATAACACATATATGAAGATGCAATTCGGTTGACCCTCCATTAAGAGCAAAGGTATGCAACTGAAATATATAAATTACACATTACTAATTTAGGGAAATATCAAGCTTTTACTTGAACTTTATGCAACATGGAAATGTGGTACTCATTAAAATAGTCTTTTGCCAAATGAGCTACGAACTTGAATACTATTTTATACACTTATGTTGTGTTTACCTTGAGAACAAGGCAAAAGTTAAGTGTGGGGATGTGATAAGTGTATAATTACACTTAATTTCATGACATTTTCAATTATAAAATGATATGGTTTTGATTCATTTTATACTTCATATAAAAGATTTCATGTGGTATGTAGTTGTTTTTTATGCAAATGCAGAACTAGGTGAATATTGGGAGTAAAATGATAAAAAATGGAATTCTATGTAAAAAGAGTGAAAAAGGTGCAAAAAGATGCGTGGAATACAAGGATTTGGCTTAGGATCGAAGTTGTTAAAGATTGGCAAAGTTGCGAAGAAGAAACATGAGGAAAAAGACATTTCATGATTGTGACACCCATTCACGGTCGCGACTTGTTACTCTTCATAAGGAGAAAGTTACAACTCATTATTCACAATCGCGACTTGTGATGGTTATTAGTTATAACTTTTCAACTACCAACCGCCAGATAATAATGATCAACCACCATCAACTACCAACTGAAAAGACACCTTTTGGAAGTCAAACAATCATAAAAAGGTGCCTTTCCATTGTGGATGAGGATGAATCTTTGCATCCAATCATACTGAAGTGATGCAACCCTTCGCCAATGGACACCACTCTTCGTTTAGATAGACGCAACCCTTCGCACTCTATAAATAGGGTGCAAAACTCAACCATTTTCATGACATGCATGGTGGGCAATGTATAGTAGTGTGCGTGTATGATAGAGAGTGAAAATATCTAGATTTCACTATGTTCAAAGTCTCAGTATGAAAAATGTATAAGTGATTCGATTCTTATTTCGATCACTATATTTCTACACAATTTCAAACATTTGTTGTATGAGTGTAATTGCAAAGCACTTATCAATTAAAGTTTTCATTCTTCAACATTCTTTTGATTTGATATTTACATAGAATATCATCCTAGCAAAGGTTCTGTACGAGTCAAGACCGAATTCAAAGTAGACGCAGGAATTGCAAGAATTGACGACTCCCATTAAAGAATGGATACGGTTTGATTAACTTTAGCTTTCACTTGCATACCTTACAACTTAACTTTGTTTTCTACTTATACTTTCTATTTTGAAGTTTATGATATGTCTATGTGTCATAATGAGTATTTCATCTTGCGTCTCTTATATTAATTAAGTTATATGCTTTCGAGTTAACTTTAAGACTGATTTTGGCATTAACAAGATTCTGTATAATCACTAGATCTGTGATTATAATGCTGTTTAGTAAGCCAATATTTTTGGAGTGGTAACTTTCTAAATGTGGCTATGTGAGAGTGACCCGTACTAAGCATAGTATATTGTCATTCAGGTTCTTATAAGTGTCATAATTCATTTACCCTAGATTTAGAAAAGTCATCTCATGTGTTGCTCTGTGGTAAATTATTGAATATTAGGGCATCTAGAACCGTATTTGTTGAAGTTATTTAATGTACGAAATATTCTTGATGATTTTGCATGTTTTTCTCTACTAAACTTATTCTTAAGGAATATCTATATAATTTACATATTCTCTAATCTATTCAAGCATCTGTCTATTCATCAATCTATCATCCAAACCCTACAAATTATCTTATTTCTTTTGTTTCGTAACTCTAGTTGATCTTTAGAACTGAATTCCTTCCTTGTGGGATCGATATCTTTCAAAACTACATCGAAACTGTATACTTGTAGTGGTCACCATTTTTCTATTTGATAAGCAGTATTGACAACACCTGTTCGCATTTTTAACTTTTATCTTATCAGTAGAAAAGTGGAGAACAAGGTTTTTGGCACCACTACCGAATATAAAAATATCTAAATTAGTATAGTCAAAACCTTGCGATCAACCGACACCTTTGTAGTTATTTGTGTTAGACATGATGTATGCTCTAGAGGCAATTAGGGCGATATGTCTTAATTAGTTATAATGTACAAAAGATTTTGGATTATTATTAATAATAATTAAGGAATCTTTGTTATTTATCAGTGCTTTTAATTTGTTTATGTATCTTGGTGGTATCATATATATGTGTTATATATATGCGCATTGATAAGACAAAGTCCATGACTATTTCATAGTGTAAAAGTGTGAGGACATAATGGGAGCTATGTGGTGTGAGAATTGCACATATGTGTTACTATGAATAGTCTAAATATCCCTAGTCATAGTTTCATTGAGAGTGGACATCAATGAAGCGGATAAACTAGCATGTGTAGAGTCACTCCTTGGATTAGATCTAAGCAGCCGATCTCACGAGCTGAAGGTGGTACCTTGAGTTAACACATGAATGTATTCGGGTAATACATTGGAGACTGCTATAAGACAGACACTCAGAAATAACTATATCCATGTGTTGGTGTCATGTCTTATTGCAGTAGCAGTACAAGTATCCTCATACTTGAGATACTAGTTACCTTATGTGGGAGTTGCTATACTTTGGGTTATACTTATTCATACCCTGGTGACCAAGATGATACCGGTGATTACGGGTATAGTGATGATCACATGTTGTTAAGTTGAGTAGTCAAGATGGGACCCATCACTTCTGATATAGTGATATAATGGGAGATGTACCTTAAGGCCTCTTGTTGAAGAGTCACACTCATAAACCTCTAATCAGAGTATAAGATTGATTGAATAGGTTTTAAGTCAATCTTTGATACATTATGGCGAGTGGTGTTCTTCGTGAACAAGTCTAATTGCAAGATAGCTATGGTTATTACATGAGCTAACACTTAATCCGAGTTCAATAAACTGGATGGTACTTAACCTGATGGAATGAGTGTAATGTATTGGTTATTAGTGCAGCACATGACATTTCGAGTATCGGGGATCATACGCCTTCACTAGAAAGCCCATTTGATCATCTAGAGTTATCGGGTTCCATATTAGTTTGGAACATTGAGCATAAAGGTTCCCAAATGGGAAGCCAAGTTTAGGTTAACCTCTAGCGACTCTATACTTTGATATCCTATGAGGTCCCACACTTTGGGTCTTTATCGGACTGAGTAAAACCTAGAGATTGGGTCTATGCCAAGAATATTGAGGATGTTGAAATCATCATTCATTGGACCAAATTAATAATTAAAAGAAATAAAGGAGAGAATTGGGAAAATTACACAAAGCAGAGTAATGGAATTTTTCCTATTACGAGTGGGCCCCAAATGAACATGGGTTGTTCAAAGTGGGGCTTATGTGTCTGGCCCGCAAGCTGAAGGTTTGTGGGCCGCTAGAGCATGGGCTTAGCAGGCAGCAGGCCCATAAGTGCACCTACAAGCCAAACTTGTGAGAAAGCCTGCAAGATGGGCTTGCGGCACAAGGCAAGCCCATTAGGGCTTACCGTGTGGTAAGGATAGGTGGGTCAACCTGTGGGTCCTAAGGATCCACGTGGTTGACCCAGTTTGTGGGATGAGATTTTTCCCATCCCACATTGGAAAATAAGAATTACATCCCACATTGGAAAATGAGGGGATTTTCTCGCTCCCCTTTGCTTATAAATAAGTCTCCCCGCTCCTCTTTATTTTGTACTTCAGCTCAGCCTTTCTCTCTAAATTCAACATCTTTTCTTCGTGAGATTTTGCAAGATCCTCCACAAGTTTCTCCAAGAGATGAAGAATTATTTAGAAGGCTTTCTATTTTAAAGTGAGCCTTCTCAGTTAATATTTTCGAGTTGGTCTTCGAGCAGTGTAGCAGCTACTGTCTCCCAACGGGTTCTACCTCAACGGAGGTTTTAGTCAATGAAGATCCGTGTGGATCAATCATAGAGGCTATCCTAGTTTGGAGGCTAGTGCTAATGGAGTTCTACCATATTGCTCTAAGGGAATGCCGCATCCAAAGAAAGAGAAAGCACACATCAACTGGTAATGTTCTTAACTTAGATGCTAGGTTTCTTTTATAAGTTTTATAAACCTATTAGCATCTATGGAACATTTCAAGTTAGATTATATCAATCATGACATGCTTATGAGATCTTTTAGGTTAATTTTAAGTTTTGAAATTCTGCCTTGCAACGTTGTATGTTCAATTACTATCTTGATTAACCAATAGTTCAATGCCCCTATAGTAAACTAAAGGGGCACTAGTCCAACTAGAGGGACACCGATCTAGTTAGAGGGGCACTAGGTAAAAATTCATTTTCCACTCCCAAAACTCTCGAAAACATAAAAATAAACTCAAAAACAAGCTCAAAAGTCCCCTAAAACTCCAAAGCTTACCCCTCGAACGTGATCCCTATGATTTTAGAGCCAGAAATGCCAAGAAAAGAGTCTTCCCAAGCCTTTTGTGTTGATTTGTTGAGTATTTGTGAATTAAACACAAAAAATGAAATAAATGCTAGAGATGGGATTTTTAAGTTATTTTAGGTTCTATAGAAAGGTATTTGATAGATCTACCCAAGATATGAAGACCCCAAACAAGGTTTGTGTAGCGAAAATGGAAGAAAAATGAAGAGAAAGGAGATTTTCTTCACTTTTCACTACTTTCTCACCAAGTTTCCTCTTTTCTCTCTCTTTTTCTCACTAATTCTCAAAAAGTGGTTGAATGTGTACCCCTCCCACTCTACTCAAAGTTAGAGCCTTTTTATACACCTTTAAGTTGGTTAAAAAGTGAGGGTAAAATAGAAAAACACACAAAAATGGTAAAAAAATGGGCAAATCAGTTAAAAACTCAGTGCTCCTCTAACTAAATAGTGGTAGTCTAGCATGATGAATGTTGTCTGTCTAATTGGACCGGCACTGGTCTAGGTGCAGGGGCACCATATCCGCGATAGGGGCATTGAGTCTCGGAAACCCCCTGAGACCTCGGTTACCCGGAACAACAAAGCCAATCAACTTTTATACCTATTAATGCATATTTTATTTTTTCAAACATATAGCTCATCATAGCTATAGGTCTTGAGATCATGAGCTTCCTTGATTGAGCTCTTCTTGGTGAGACTTTTTAGGATTTTCTTCACCATCTCCTCTTCGGCGAAGTTCTTGCCTAATCTCTTGAGTCCATTTATAATGTTAATGAACCTAGTATTCATGGATTGAATACCTTCATTGGCGCTCATCTAGAACAACTCATACTCCCTGATCATTAAGTTGATCTTGGTCTCTTTCACTTTGTCAGTCCCCTCGTAGGTGACTTCCAGCTTCCTCCATATCTCCTGTGCTATTTCACACCCTGAAACCATGTTCAACTCAGACAAGTCTAACGCATAATGTGAGTAGTTTATTACTGTCGCATTCTCCTTGATGAGCCTTAGGTAAGCATCATTATAGTCCTCAAGGTTAACGAGAACATGTTCCTATGGTAGGAATTTGGGGTCTTTACTCTATTGCTAGCCATGCTTGCATGCTTTACAATTAGATAAAATTCATCATTCTATTTCTTAAAATGAACAATGCTATCCATCAAAGTGTGGAGGCCTGGTAACACACATCCTTCTTTAAGGAGTGTCATTTATCTATGATAGTGTGTATAGGAGGGATTATTATGAGTCATCGGATCTTTATACTCAAGAGTTCTTAATTCTTAAGTAGAGCATCTGCTTTGATACCACTTGTTGGTTTGCATTTAGCTTAAATAATCATGTAGAGGGGGTGGAAGCAAAGTAACTTGTTCTTTTTAGGATTTAAAAAACATTTTCCAAGTTATTTTAATACATGATGAGTGAATTATGTTGACTGTAACTTTAAGGCTAAAAATACAAATAACTCAACTGGTGCAAACTTAGTTTGTTTGTAAACTATGTTGAGTAAAACTTACTCAACTCATGGTTTTCAAGCGGTAGAAGTAGAGAAAAAACTTATGCATGAGCGCAAAATAGTGTAAAAGATAAAAGATAAAGTTAAGGAAGGAAAACACCTCGATTTATCCTAGTTCAACCCTTAAACTAACTCTTATCCTCGCATACCTTCTTTGAGCTTTAATCCACTAGTGTTTCTTTCCTTTAATTAGGCGGAGTAGCCTTTGATAGTGGGTAGACAAGATTAGAGTAAGTACCTTTCTTACTAACTACCTCTCAACTCAGTTTGGGTACCCTTCCCAAACTAACTCACACATATATTTGAATAAAAGATGAACACATAAAGGATGTCAACTTATAACTTGTTAAATCCTTTACAAATGAATATCATAGCTAATTTCTAAGCCTAAATGGTCTCTCTCTACAAGTATATTTGAATTGAGTTTTTGCTTTGGATTGCTTGATATGGAATTTTGAATGCTATAATTTCTTTAGCAGAAGTTCGGCTCTTAAAAATTCAAGGTGATTTATCAATTTGTAAACGTGTGTTTCAGGCTCTATTTATAGTTGTAGAAGTATGGAAGTAGCCGTTGTAAACTTCTCATCTTGACATGCTCTTCAAAATCTCATATATTCACAACTTTGAAATTTTCCTGTTTAAATTATATTTGTGGACTTTTAGAGACAACGATTTTGAATGTTAAAGTGCGAGATTAATCTGTTAATCTTTATCTCTTTAATTACTCATATATCCTCAAGCAATTCTGTAGAGAGAGGCATGTGAGATGAAACATGGAGGATTGAGATTAAAAGCTTTTGCTGATGTTATAGAAGGTGTAGTGACACTGGAGAATGGCGAATGTTAGAAGATACCTTTTTTATTTAGCTTCTAGTTAGGTAATCCCAAAATTTCGTACTGACACCTTTTAGCAATGAGGATCACACAAATATCCCTTTTATTTTTAGTGCCAAAACATGAAAAGCATCACAAAGGAATATTCTATCTTCATAGAAATAGTTAAGTACACATGTGTAAAAGTAGGTCAGCATCGCAAGAGTTACTCAACTTTTGCTGAATAAACTAAATAAAAACTACTTAGCTTACACTGAGTTATATCACATAAACAATGTAGTAAAAGCTACTCAGCTTTTGCTACTCTAAGCCATAACTTAATTGAGTGTACGTAGAGCTGAGTTATTTTCCTCAAAATAAACTCAAGCAAGCTTACTTAATTAAGAGTCTACTTAGTACCTAATTAATTTTACTATCCTAAGTAATTTGTTATCTCCAAAACCTAATTACTTTAGAGTATTATTAACTTAGGTTTAACACCAACAAATTGACATGTACTTGAGGTACTTTCCTCCTAAGTCTATCTACTCAAAAGTTGAAATATATGTATCCCAATAGCGTGAAGTTTCTATTGTTAAGATACCAAATACCTACATCAGAAGTACTATGCAAATATTGCAATATACGCTTAATAGCAATATGATGCGACTCTTTCGGATAAGATTGATAACGTGCACAAAAGCAGGCAGAAAATTGAATATCTGGCCCACTTGTTGCCAAATGCGATCCAATAGTACCATGATATAGCTTACTTTCAATAGCTTTTCCTGATTGATCATCACTCAATGCGTTGTCAATACCCATTGGAGTTTCCATTGACATGCATCCAATCATGCCAAATTTCTTTAATATCTTCTTTGTATATTTGGTTTGAGAAATGAAGATTCCATTTCTACTTTTCTTGATATGCAATCTAAGAAAGAAATTGAGTTCACCCATGATAGACATCTCAAATTCACTTCTCATTTGTTCACTAAATTCTCTACACAATCATTCATTAGTAGCACCAAACATAATGTCATCAACATATATTTGTACTAACAAAATGGTCTTTCCTTTAAATTTAATGAAAAGTGTTGTATCGCCTTTACCTCTAGGAAATCCTTTTGGTAAAATAAATTTAGTTAAGTATTCATACCATGCTCGAGGTGCTTGTTTCAAGCCATTAAATACCTTTTGAAGTTTGTACACCCAATCGTCATGTTTTGTATCTTCAAAGTTGGGTGGTTGTTTGACATATACTTCTTCCTCAATGTACCCATTTAAGAAAGCGCTCTTGATGTCCATTTGATAAAGCTTGAATTCTTTGTAGCGTGTAAAAGCTCATAATATCTGAATAGCTTGCAATCGGGAAATTGTTTCTTCATAGTCAATCCCTTTTTGTTGATTATATCCTTATGCAACAAGGCAAGCTTTATTTTGCACAACATTTCTCTTCTCATCAAGTTTATTCTTAAAAACTCATTTAGCACCTATGATTGACTTTCTTTTAGGCTTAGGTACTAAATTCCAAACTTTGTTCCTTTCAAACTGCTCCAACTCTTCTTGCATAAATGAGATCCAATACTCATCATTTTCGATCTTTGAGAATGACTTTGGTTCTAGTATTGAAACAAAAGGCATATTTCAAAAATATCTTTGAAGTTGAGCTCTTATCATCATTTGATTTGCTTCACTATTAATAATGTTTGATGGAAAATGATTCTTGTGATATTTGAATTCTTGTAGGAATCCATTATTGTCATCTTCTTTCTTATATTCTTTATGTCCATGATTGTTTGAAAAATTTCTTCAATATTATTAGGCTCAATATTAGTTGGTTTGTTAGTAGTTATTGATCCATCAATAGTATTTGTTGATTTTACTTCAATAGTGTTGTTGACTCTGTCAATTAATAGAGTATTATTTGCATCATCAATATCAATACTAGATTTCTGCACTTTAGGGTTAGTATCATCAAAATGAAAATAAATAGATTGTTCAACACAAGATATTCTCTTAATGAAGCCACAAAAAACTTTACTATTATTTTGGTAACCAAGGAATACAGGTTCATTAGCTTTAGAATCAATTTTTCCAAGGCTATCTTTAGTATTGAGAATAAAACACTTACAACCAAAGGAACAAAAGTAAACAATCTTTGCTTTCCTTCCTTTCCAAATCTCATATGCAATCTTCTTATGAATAGGTCTAATAAAAGCCCTATTGAAAATATAGTAGGCGGTATTGATAGCTTCCGCCCATAGATACTTAGGAAGGTTATTCTCATTCAACATTGATCTAGCCATTTCAACAAGATTTTGGTTCTTTCTTTCCACTACTCTATTCTATTGAGGAGTGTGCAGTGTTGAGAAGTTTTGATCAATATCAAGAGCGGCCCAAAATTAATCACACATTTGATTTTTGAATTCTCTGCCATTGTCACTTCGTATGTGAACAATACTGGAGTTTTTCTCAGTAGCTAGTTTCCTTACAACTTAGAAAATAAATTGATAACATAGTCAAATAATGCTAAGCGTGTACTCGTCACGTGGAAGGTGTCCAAGCGGGATAAAGCCACCTCGGTGAAACCAAAGAAGACCAAATCCTATCTTATCTCAATAAAGGGATAGGTCTAGGTGGCTATCATGCCAAGTTGGTTTATTGGCATGGAGAGATCCTACCAACTTAGGAGTAGAATCCAATTAAGATTCTATTTCCTAAGAGTTTATATGCATTAAAGGCAGTCCTCACTAATTAGGCCTCTCCTTGTATAGGAAGCAAATTCTATCCTATTAAAGAGTTAAGAATTTGTGTAGGCAAGAGTGCTATAAGAGATATAATTCCCTCTCCTGACATAATCAGAAATCATGCAATGTCTATAAAAGGGCCCCTTGGGTCACCATTCAAAGGTACATTTTTCTTAACACTGAAACTCCTTGCATCATCTCTTAGATCTGATCTAACTTAAGCATTAAAGAGGCTAACCATAGCAACCGATTCTATTTTGTTGGTATCCCCAACATCCAAGAAGAGGATCTTAAGAATTCAATCTTAGTTAGAGAGTTAGCGCGTGGAACCACATCCTAGGACTAATTCTTCATTGGTGCGATGATCTTGGATTGATTAAACTTGCTTAGTGATAAGTGTATAATTACACTTATTATCATGATAATTTTACACTTAAACTCCATAGTTTAAGTCATTTTTATACTTCATATAAAGGATTTCACGTGGTATGTAGTTGTTTTTATGCAAATGCAGGTAATAGGTAAATCTTGGAAGTAAAATGATTAAAGTTGGAAATCTATGAACAAAGAGTGAAAAAGGTGCAAAAACATGCGTGGAATTTATAGATTTGGCAAAGGATCGAAGACGTCAAATATCGGTAGAAATCACAAAGAGGAATCATGTGAAAAAAGGCATGTCACGATCGTGACACAGATATCGCGGTCGCGATTGTTAACTTTCACAACAGAAAGTTTCCAACCAAGTATTCACGATCGCGACAATCATTTGCGATAGCGACCTTGATGGTTTTTTGGTTAACTCTTCTCTTCTTTCGCCAGATAAGAACAATCAACCGCCATCAACTACCAAATGAAAAGATACCTTTTTGAAGTTAACCAATCATGAAAAGGTGCCTATCCATGAAGGTCTTGATGAATTTCAGGTTTTCTGTTGGAGAAGGTAACCTCCTAGATGAAGCTGGAAAAGGTGTGAAAAGCTAGAAAGAAAGGACAACGCTAAGAGGGAAGACTACTGTTAAGAGTTACTAACATCACTAGAGAAGGAGGAGGCATTGGTTGGAAAGGGATTGAATTAGTTTGCTTCTAATTAACTTAGTTTGCTTTTAGTTGCCCTTGGTGGCAAGTGGGCATTATTTTAATATTTTGTAAGAATAATATCTAGATATTTTGGCTAAGTTTGTGGCTGAAATTGTTTTGCTTTTTAGAACCTTTTTAAGGTCATATGTTTTTGGTGGGAAAGTGAAGGGTATACCCCTTAAGAACAATTTCTCCCTCCATAATGAATTATCTATCTAATACTTAGTTTTTACTTTTTCTCTGAAGTTTTTGGCCATTAATATGTTCTCCTTCAAGCTTCCTTCATTTATGGTTTTGGTTAAGTCATTAATGGAGATGGGTGAGTAGTGCACCATCAAGTGAAGTCTTCCCTATAAAAGGCAGTTTAAGGAGATCGTCCACTGTTGTAAAGTATCTTTTCCTTTGCTTAACTTGCATATTTATGTGAATGAATGCTTTATTGCTTAACTGAAACCTAATCACTTTCATGCTTAGTGTTGAGTAGTAAGGATCAAAAAGTGATATGCTCAACACAGAAGACCTTCACACACGTACACTTCATGAGATCGAAAGATAAATGTTTGTATGCCTTGTGTTTCACTATGATGAATGCTTAACCAAACTTAATGCTGCTTTGTTGTTCATGTGAAGGACCAAAAGGTGAAATATGTATATCTTAGTAAGAAACTAAACTAGCTTAGTAGGCTATTTAGGGAATTTAGGATAAGAGACCTTAGAATTGGATAGTTGAGTAGGGGCTTGTACTGAAGGTGAGGAAGATTGTCTTAGATTGCTAATTGGGTAGGCTGAACTTAAATCTATTAATCGTTAACTTAAATAACTTTTTTATCATGTTTTTCCCATTAGCGCAAGTAATTAACATTTAACAAAATCCCCTTTTTCAAGAAATCACGTTTGCTTTACCATTAACCCATTTATCATGAAAAGAACAAACTAACATAAAGACCTCCCTGTGGGATACTATACTCTTACTTGCCACTCTTACAATTTAACGCTAGTATACTTGCTAGGTGTGTTACTGAAAAGTGCAACAAGTTTATGGCGCTATTATCGGGGAGAAATTTTGCTAAAGTTTGTTATCTTTGACTATAAATTGGTGCTTTTAATCTTGTTTGTTCATAATTTATCGAAAAGGATTTTTAGAAGACTTCCTTGTGCGTGCGAAGAGCTGGAAGAGAACCACCTATTCCAATAAATCTTCAAATTGAAAGGGAGTGTAGAAGGAGAAGTATTGTTGTAAGAAGAGCTCGTGGAAGGGAGAGAATGGTGGAACAAAAGATGAGAGCGTGAACACAAGAAAGGCTTGAGGGAGAAAGAGTTGAAAGAGAAAGGCTAAATCAAAATCCTGAAGGAGAGGATGAAATTCACCCTCCACCAAGAAGGCCAGCCTTAAGAACTTATTTGGAGCCCAATATAGAAGGTCACTCTTAATGTATTGTAATCCCACAAGAAGGAGACAACCTATTTAAAGTAAAAGGCTACATGGTTCACATGCTACAAGCCTTTATTCAGTTTGGAGGACTTCCTGGAGAAGATCCCAATGCTCACATACAAGACTTTATAGCCATGTGTAACACTTTCATAACCAATAGGAATGTTTCAGATGATGCTATAAGGCTTAAGCTTTTTCTCTTCTCTTTGAGGGATAAGGCTAAACAATGGTTGAAGATCTTGTAGCTAGGCTCTATCACAACCAGGAATGACATGGCTAAGGCCTACCTGACTAAATATTTCCCACCTAAGCAAGCCTTAAAGCTAAGAAATGAGATCACTCGATTTGTGGAGCTCCCTAGAGAATCAATGTCAGAAGTTTGGGAGAGATACAAGGCGATGCTAAGGAAAGTACCAAATCATGGTATCCCGGTTTGGATTCAAGTCCAAAATTTTTATAATGGACTTTCCAATATCAACAAAAGCAAGATTGAATCTATGGCAAATGGAGACCTTAAAGATTACCAACCCGAGGAGATCTTTGAGATGATTGAAAAGATAGTCAACATAGTATCCAACTGGCATTATGGCCATGTGGATAGACCTAGAAAGGCTGAATCAGAGGTTGTCACAAAGCACTCAGGAAAGATTGACAAGCTCTTGACCTTGTTAACCGAGAAGAATGTGTCAACCATTACATGCCCTCACCCGAGTTGTTGTGAAATCCGTGGAGGCAACCACAGGATTGAAGATTGAGATATGGTGCTCATCCAAGAGTAATGCGACTACTTGCAAGGAAACCAAAGAGGTAGAAACCCCTTTTCCAACACATACAATCTTAGGTGGAGAAACCATCCTAATTTTTCTTGAAAGCCTCCACAGTAGCAAAATCAATCTTTATTTTAACCTCCACAACAACCACCCTTCTAACAGACTAGTCATTTTCAACAACCTTAGTAAGGTCATCATCAGTTTCAACAACATAACCAACATCACAACAACCATGCAGGAAGCTCTTCTCAACAACCCAACAGGTCAGAATTGGATGAGATGAGGGAGATGATGAATTAGTAAATGAATTAAAACCAAGCTCCTATGAAGAGTTTGGAGACCCAAATCCACCAACTTACACAAGCAATTACACCAAAAGGGAAGGGAGCTCTTCCTAGCAATACAGAGACCAACCCTAAGGAAGAATGCAAAGTCATATCTCTAAGGAGCGGTAAGATTATGATTTCTTCTAACGTAATGACTGTTGATGTTGGTGGAAATACAGGGAATGTTAGAGAGGAGGTAGATTTGACAAAATAGGATGAGACCTTGCAATTGTAGGAGAAGGAGAAGACCTCGATTGAGGTAGATAAACAAGAGACCTCAGAAAGCAAAGACAAGACCTTGGAACCAGAACCCAAGGATCCAAGTACCAACCAAAGATTCCTTTCCCACAAAGAGCTAAGCAACATGACATGGCCAAACACTTTGACAAGTTCTTAGAGGTCTTCAAGAAACTACATATCAACATACCCTTTGCAAATGCCCTCACTTAGATGACGATGTATGTAAAATTTGTGAAAGAGCTATTGTCTAAAAAAACAATGTTGGAAAACATGGATATGGTTTAACTCAATAAAGACTGCTCTTCTATTTTGCAAAGTAGAAGGCCTCTGCCTACCAAACTCAAAGATCCAAGGAGTTTTTCTATCCCTTTTTCAATTGGAAACCTTGATATTAAAAATTCTTTTTGTGACTTAGGAGCAAGTATTAATCTATTGCCATATTATCTCCATAAGAAATTAGGCTTAGGAGACCCCCAACCAACTAGGGTTTCAATTCAACTTGCTGATAGATATATTAGATACCCTAGGGGAATGGTAGAGGATGTCCTAGTGAATGTAGGCAAGTTTAATCTTCCACTAGACTTTATTGTTATGGACATGGATGAAAACATGCATGTTACCATCATTTTAGGAAGGTCTTTCTTGGCTACTGGAAGGGCTCTGATAGATGTAACCAATGGCAAGTTAATTTTGAAAATTCATGATGAGGAAGTTGTATTTGAAATGAATGAAGCTTTAAAATTACCAACTTTGTTTGATAACCAATGTTATTTCATGGATACTACTGATGCCTTTGTAAATCCATATTTTTTGCAGGATTTGAATTAACAAGACCTTGATAATGAAGATGAAATCTTGGAGAAGCAAGTGGAAGCAGAGATAGGGTGCCAAGCTACTATTGGAGCAAGGGTTAACATTGAACCTCTTAAAGACCTTCATGATTCCCAAAATTCAGATCCTAAAGACCTTCAACAAGCCCTTGATTTTAAGCCTTTACTTGATCACCTTGAATATGCCTTTCTAAACCCACCACAAGACCTTCTTATTATAATTTCCTTAAAGCTTTCGCCCAAAAAGAAACAAGACCTTCTTGATATTTTGAAAGCCAACAAAGAAGCCCTCGCTTAGAAAATCTTTGACATTAAAGGAATTATCCCTTCCATTTGTGTATATAAAATTTTGATGGAAGCCCTCTATAAGTCCTCTGTGTAACCCTAAAGAAGGTTGAATCCCAATATGAAGGAAGTTATCAAGAAAGAGGTAATCAAGTTGCTTGACGTTGGAATCATCTACCCCAAATCTGATAGTATTTGGATAAGTCCAGTTCAAGTTGTGCCTAAGAAAGGAGGGATGACTGTTGTTCAAAGTGAGAAAGGAGACCTTGTACCAACCAGGATTATCACAGGTTGAAGGGTTTGCATTGATTGGAGAAAGCTAAATGATGCCACCCAAAATGATCATTTTCCTTTGCCTTTTATTGACCAAATGCTACAAAGACTTGCTGGATACAAGTTCTTTTATTTCTTAGATGGGTATTCTTGTTATAATCAAATAGACATTCATCCTAATGACAAAGAGAAGACCACATTCACCTGTCCTTATGGAACCTTTGCTTATAGAAGAATGCCCTTTGGGTTGTACAATGCCCCTGCAACATTTCAAAGGTGTATGATGGCTATTTTCCATGATATGGTGGAAAGAACTGTGGAGATCTTCATGGATGACTTTTCTATTTATGGGAAGACCTTCAACAACTGTCTTCACAATCTGGAGGAGGTATTGATCAGGTGCATTAAAACTAACTTGGTTCTCAATTGGGAAAAATGTCATTTCATGGTGACTGAAGGGATTGTGCTTGGACATAAAGTTTCAAAGAAGGGCTTGGAAGTAGATAAAGCCAAGATAAATATCATTCAAAACCTAACTCCACCAACATCAGTGAAGGAAGTGAGAGGCTTTCTAGGCCATGCTGGTTTCTACAAGAGATTCATAAAAGACTTCTCAAAAATTGCCCAACTTTTGATAGCCTTACCTCACAAGGATGTGGAATTCAAATTTGGAGAAGACTGCATGAAGGCCTTCCTAGAACTCAAAAGCAGGCTGGTGAACTCTCCTATTCTTATTACCCTTGATTGGAAAAAGCCCTTAGAGCTTATGTGTGATGCTTGTATTGAAGCGATCTTGGGACAAAGGGAGGATAAGCACTTCAAGCCAATCTACTATTTTAGCAAGACCTTGAATGAGGCACAAAAAAAATACACCACCATTGAAAAGAAATTGCTGGCAATAGTTTACGCCTTTGACAATCTCAGATCTTACCTAGTGCTCTCCAAGGTCACAGTCCTCACTAATCATGTTGCATTGAAGTATTTGTTTGCAAAGAAAGATGTAAAACCTAAGTTGATTTGCTAGCTTCTCCTCTTACAAGAGTTTGATCTTGAGATCAAGGACAAAAAGTTATATGAAAATGTTACTGCTGATCACCTTTCCAAAATTCCAGGAGAAGACCTCAACTTTTAGAAAATCATTACAAAGATCTTCCTTAATGAAAGGCTTTATGCGGTAAATTCTGCCCCTTTGTATGCTGACATTGCTAATTATCTTGCATGTAATATAACCCCAAGGTGTTTGACATATGCTCAAAATAATTAAATACTATTTTTGGGAGAAACCTTTCTAGTTCAAGTTGTGTGCAGATTAGATTATAAGAAGGTGTGTAGCAAAAGAGGAAACCAACAAGATCTTGCAAATGTGCCATTCAGCTGAGGTAGGAGGTCACTTCGGAGCCACAAGGACTGCAGCCAAGGTATTCGAGTGTGGATACTATTGGCCTACCATTTTCAAAAATGCTCATTAATTTGTATCACATTGCAATGAATGTCAAAGAGTAGGGGATATTTATGCTAAGAACTATATGCCTTTGAATAATGTTGTTGTTTGTGAAATTTTTTATGTACGGGGTATAGATTTCATGGGACCTTTTCCTAGTTCTTATGGAAACAGGTACATACTCTTGGCTGTGGACCATGTGAGCAAATGGATTGAAGCAATTGCATGCCCAAAAAATAATGCTAAGGTGGTGGCCAAGTTTTTGAAGAAGATCTTCACCAGGTTTGGTTATCCTCGTGCAATTATTAGTGATTAAGGTACACACTTCTATAATGCTCTATTTCAAAAATTGTTATCTAAGTTTGGAGTTACACATAGAGTTGCAACCCCATACCACCCTCAAACTAGTGGAAAGGCCGAGATCTCCAACAGAGAGAACTGTGAATAATCCTAGGAAGGACTGGGCAAATAATTAGATCATGCATTGTGGGCCTATAGAATAGCCTATAAAACTCCTATTAGCATATCACCCTTTAGGTTGTTGTATGGTAAAGCATGTCACCTTCATGTAGAACTAGTGTTCAAGGCATTGTGGGCACTGACTTTTCTGAACTTTAATAGGGAAAAGGTGGGGGAAGCAAGAAAGCTCCAATATAATAAACTTGAAGAGTTTAGGTTGTTTAGTTTTGAAAATGCAATGAATTACAAAGAAAAGCCCAAGGCTTGGCATGATAAAAGAATCTCAGTAAAAGAATTTTTTATTAGATAGAAGGTCTTGTTATGTAACTCTCGTTTGAAGCTCTTTCCAGGAAACCTGAAATCTAGATGGGTAGGTCCATACATTGTGAACAAGGTCTTCTCCCATGGAGTAGTGGAGGTCTCGAACTTTAAAGGGGAGGTCTTCAAGGTAAACGGGCAAAGGCTAGAGCCATATCTATCCAAGGAGACCACAGAGGTTATAGAAGAGGGCTTCTTCCTCAAGCCTCCCTGACAAGATCTTGATTACCGGTGCCCGCTTCATGCACCAAATGAAGTAAAACAATTTTAAGAAAGTAGCTAGAAGCCCTTCCTAGCCTGAGTTGAAGGCCTTGTAAATATCCAAGTATGGGGAAGACCTCGTGGAAAGTTGATAGCATCTTGTATCATTTTTGGTATATAATACTTAGCAAATTTTTTGAAAAAGATGCTTTTTGTTTAGAATAACTCTCTGTCATACTTTATTGGTCAACGTGCACCATGATAGCCTAGAATATAGGGTGGCATGTGTAAATAATTTATGCATTCCCAACCACTCCTTTGCGTGCCTTATCTTGATTTAGTAAAAAGTAGATTTTCTTTTACTTTATTTTGACACTTATCTTTTATATTATTTAAAATTTTATTTTAGTAATTTAGAATACTTAATTTTTTTTATGAATAGTAAATTTTTTGCCGCAAACATGCACAGATCCAAATACTTGCTGTGGCATATTTTTATTTTATTAATTAAGTTAATGTAAGTAATTATTTTTGGGGATAATCATCCCAAAAGAAACGACCAATTTAATAATTTTGAAAACCGTTTGGAGAAGTGGCCATTTCTCCCATCTTTTTAAATTCCCACTCCTTATCTCTCCCGCAATTGCCTCCTCCAATTGAAAAATTCAAATTCCCCTCTCAGCCCTTTTTATACCTCTGATTCTTCTTTTTTCTCACTTTAAGGAAAATCCTTTCTTCTTCGCTTTAACTTCTCTACCATATGCATTTTCCTTATTGCTAACAAATTTCCTCTACCACCATGTCTAAGAAATTGAAAGCCTCCGCCTCAAACCCACCCCCTCTATGTCGCAGCCTTCCATTATAGTTGGAACCGATGAGAACTTAACATTGCAAGAGAGGAATGAGCAAAGGTGCCCACTTTTCTTTGATGATGCTGACATTGCAAAATTCAAATCCCTCTCTCAAATTCCATTCCAAGCCTCAAGAAGCTTTGACTGGTCTACCCTAATTAGCCTTGACCTCGCTCATGAAGTTAGAAGCCTCTTGTAAGCCGCGGGGATAATGACCTTTGTTGAACCGGACGCGTATAGGGAACTCACCCTGGAATTCCTCACCACCTTCACCCTCGACAACTTAGTCAAGACTAATGATGATCCAAACATCTTCTTCCGCATGATGGGAAGAAAGAAATCACTGACCATGAATGACTTCAATGTTTCCCTACAAGTTGTTTCTGAAGAGGAGGCTTCGCTAGGAGCCATGGAAGAGACCTTGAGTGCCTATCCTTCTGAATTCAAGAGAGATAAGTACTTGAAAGAGATTTCAAAAACTGTTGTCAAGGAATATCTAAAAATTTGACAAAACCGAGCCATCTAATTATTCAAAAGTTCTTGTCCATGAGCTTTTTGGGAGGAAGAATCAGTCTACGATGCCTTCTACTGATGTTTTTACCTTATGGTGTATGGAAAAGGGGCATAAGATGAATGTTAGTGCACTTTTGGCCAAATATCCGTCAACCTTCAAGAATCAAGGAGCCATCCTTTGTGGTTCCCTTATCACCAAAATCGCAAGGAATCTTTTCAAGGACTTCAAAGATGAAGGCTTCACCTTGGAGTGCACTGTTTCCCCCTTATCTTACCCTACTCTCAAACAGATCAAGGTATGTAGGAAGGTTGATGATCTTTGGGTAAAGAGTGTTGAAGAAGAGGAAGTTATGGAGAAACCCTTAAGGTAGAGCAATCGGAACAATACCTCTAGGGTTGCAGAGGCCTCCTGTAAGAAAGTTGCTGGAAAGAGGAAGGTTTGCGCTAATTTCATGGTGGAAGACCTGACCCTTTCAGACAAAGAAAGGTTGACCCAGCTTGAGGAAACCTCGAGCCTGACAATAGCCCAACACTGTACTGGGTTTTTCCAAATGAAGGATGCGCTGCTGAAAGTGATGGAGGATGATGAGCTGATGAAGGAAAAGCTCCAAGAGATCTACAACCATGCTAGCATGGAGTATGAAGTTAAGGGAGCAGAGATTGTCCTTGTTACCAAGAGGGCAAGGAGGGCTATTCTGCAAGAGATAGCATTCAGTGAGAAGAAGGAAAGCTCTCCAGGGGAAGAGAAGCCAAGAGAGGAAGAAGGGGATGAGAAAATGGAAGACATTGAGGAAGGAGATGAGGAGGTTTCCTCCCAACCCCAGGAATGATGAAGACCTCGAACCCTCCCGATGAATGGTATCCTTAAGTTTTCTTTCTCTCTCTCTTTCAGTACAAGATCTCCCTTACATTCCTAAGGATGCTTTATGAATTATTTGCATTGCATGGGAGACAAAGCAAATTTTAACTATGGGCATGATAGGTTGATAACTTGAACCTGTGGATTATGTGAATATGTGACCTTGCTGGCTTTGTAAAACAGTTATTTTAAATCTGCCTATGTGAAGACATTGCTTTTGATGGTCTACTATTTTAATGAATTATTGCTACCTGATAACAACCCTGTAAATATTGAACTTGTTTTCCTGATTTGGTTCATAATAGGATGTGGTGATTGCATTGTTGATTAATTCAATCTGAAAGTAAGTTAAAATTGGTAGATTTTGAGTTAACTTTAGGAAAATAGCATGCTAGAGAAAGAACTTGAGAACTCTAATTTAGTACATTCTTTTCAACTTGTTTCAGCATGAAAAGGGTCAAAATCTTTAATTTTTCTTTCAAACTCTTAGCAAAGACCAGTAGCAAAGAATAATTAAAAGCATTCTCATTTATGTGAGCACGAGATTCTTGGTCCCTCTTGCGAAGTGATGATGAGAAGTATTCTCACTTGTCTCCCCTATTTCAGTGATCCACTTTGAGGTTACGAGACGTTCGAAGAAGATCCTTTAGTCTATTGGAAGCCAAATTCGCTCAAACCAACCCGAAACCAAAAACCATAGAAAATAAAAAAAAAAACAAAAAAACAAAAAAAACCTAACCTAACCAGTTCATTCCGATCGAACCAGCCTGGACAAGTCCGATATTTCGGATTAGTCTAGACCGGGTTGGTACCATAGTATCGAGTAACACAAATTGTTGAAGGCTCTAGAATAGTCGATAAATATTTTGCTAATGTTCCAGAAGAGCCAGAATTAGTGTAACAAGGGGATAAAAAATTGTTGAAGGTTTCGGAAGAACTAATATTATGTGTTGAGGGCACAAACAAATTATTGAATGTTTCTTAAGATCCAATGTTAATCTAGCAATGGGATGATTATTATGAATAATGTATTATATTCCCCAATTTCTTACATACAGAATTTTAAAACATTCACAAAAATAAATATTATTGAAAATGTGAGGGAAGACATTAAAGAATGTCTTCATGGTACATATATTTTTGGGTTAATTTAACTAAAAACTTGAAGTTTATATATTAAGATAGTTAAAAAATTTGGCACGATCGACTAAGTCATCTTAGTTCGATAATGATGAGAAATATAATAAATAATGCACATGCCCGGGCATCCATTAAAGATTGAATTTTCTTCAAAATAATGAATAATTTTGTGTTGTTAGTTCGCAAGAAAAATGATTATAAAACCTTCCAGTAGTAATGTTGTGAATGAACCTTCGATATTTTTAAAACGCATATTGTGTGATATATGTGGATTAATTCATTCACGATTGTACCATTTAATTCATAATGTACCCGAAGAAGTACAAGCACCTAGAGTTGATCTTTAACTAAATGGTCACAACTCACATGTATGGTTTTGTATGTTTATTGAGGTTAAAATATGAATATCATATAGAATATAGGTTCAAAATGGTATGATAGAACCATGTACTAAACGTCTTCATTTTATTGCACGACCAAGATTATGCGAACAATATTTTTTTCATTTGTATAAGGATATGTAATATATGTTTAAGACCAAAAATCTATTATGATTATTTTTCACATATTGTTAGCTTTGGTCATAAGTTCATTACTTCTCATCTAAGAGTTTTTGTTATGCAGTTTATGTGCATATAACTCCATAACAACGGACCAAAATGGGTCCTTCAAGAAGGTTATTATTTTATATTGGATATCAATCTCCATCGATGATTAATTGAGTTTTTATAAAACAATATGCTTTTTTTGCGAAGATTACAAATTTTATTTTGACGAAAGCATTTTCTCAAATTTGGGGGGGGGGGGGAAGTAAAAAGGTAATTTTGGAAAAGCCAATTTAATGGAAAAGCCAATTTAATATAATGTTTCATCGTCAATTAATACTGAAAATCCTGAAAGATTAATTACAATAGCGCTATATAAATATAATACGCTTGAAGCGTGAATAATCAATTGATTTACATGATAAAATCCTTGAAATTTTTCGACAATAAAGATAATATGGTTGAGGATAAATGTACTAACATATATACTTCCTGAAGAAGTGATAGCACTTGAAGTGTAAACAACTAAAGTTGTTTGAAAACAACAATTGAAATAAGTTTTATTAGTACTTGTAAAAGATGAAATTGATATAAAATGATCATATCCCATATTTTTCCTATAATGTGGCAATGAAAATATGAACCATGAATCGCAGTTTGTTCAAGAATGTCAAATCATATGTGATTGACTAAAATGTAAAGTTTTAGCTTTAAATCAAGCAGAACTGTGTTTTCTTGAAAACGAAAAGTATTCGAACTTATAGTTCGAATATGATAAGGAGATTAAATTTGTGTTGTACAAATGAGTTTTTAATTAGAGAAAGAAATGAGAAAATGTAGTGAGATATTAAATAAGGCTTCTCATAATATTTTTTAAACCCGAGATGATTATATGGAGACATATTCTCCTACGATGAATCTAATAAATTTTCGACATCTCACTAGTTGGGAAGTGCAAGAAAGAGTAAATATGCACTTGATGAATGTTGTTACAAATTAACACTATGGATTCACTTGATAATGAAATTTACATCAAAATCCTTGAAGGATTTATATTTCCGGAAAAGTATGGCAAACAATACTATTTATTTGATAAAGTTGTGATGATCTATGTATGAAATAAATCATTTTGGATACATAAGGCAAATAGATAGTCATGAAAGATCTGACGACAATTTATGAAGATAATGCCATCATTATTGTTCATTCGAAGAATATGTCTTGGCCACTATATATTTGAGGAAAAGTAAAATTGCTTATAAATATTGTACTCTTTTTCCTCAATAAGTTTTTATCTCACTGGATTTTACTTAGCAAGGTTTTAACGAGATAAATTCATAATGCATAGACATATTCTTGCGAACATGGGAAGTACACATTGTACTCTTTTTCCCTTGATCAAAGATTTTGTCTCACCGGGTTTTTCTTTGGTAAAGTTTTTAACGATACTATGTCCCCGTTCGGGAAAATAAACATCAAAGGGGTTAAAAATATATATTACAAGGATGTTACATATATTATATTGATGTCATTCATGACCATTTATTACTAGTTAATTTCCTCCATTTATTATATGTAACTCAAGTCTTTACATTTTCATGTATTTGCCTATAAATATAGACTTGTTGTACCCCTTACATGTGAGACGATGAATAAGAACATTAGTACGTTACTTTCTCTCTCTCTATATTTGTCTACTCTACCTTTCATTATATTCATGCCATGGATATATTCTTATTGATTCATATTAACCCTTTTAAATTTCATTGATTTGAAATCTCACTATTCTTAATTATAAATATCCGTTCAAAGAATTCAAACAGATTAAATTTTTTTAGAACAAACAGCATCTACACGAGGATCCACGCACAGTTCAGGTATCTCTTAATTTTGTACTTCATAAGCATCATCTGCTAAACAAATAAAAAAATACAAGCAACGAATTTGTAAAAGAAACTTATATGTGAATTTTGAATTATCATCTGTTTGATCACTAATTTTCTTGGAAATATCAGTTTTACAGTTATGATGATATGATACTAAAAAAAAGTTTCCAATATTAATCCTCAAAATGCTCTTGGTACCTGCGCACAAAACCTAAACCTTTGGATCAAGTAACTAGATTTAAATAGAAAAGATAATTTCAAAAACAAGTAAATTAGTTTGATTGTTTAATAAAAAAAATTATTGAAAAATTTTTCTTTCCAAAAAAGGTGTGTGTTTTTATATATTTGCAATTAAAGGAAAAATTATTTTTCATTAGAAATAATATTGTTATTGGAAAATATTTCAATAAATTTAACATTCCTATAACCATATTATTGAAGAATTATTTATCAAAATTTAAGTAACTTTCAGAGATTATTCATTTTATTATAAATTTTTATAAGTTACCATCACATTTCAAATCAAAAAAATATTTGTACTTTTCAAAAAATTCTAAAATTTCACTAAAGTGTATTATGTTTTTATTAACTATTTTGCAAAATTTCAATTCAAAATCTATAAGATTTCCTTTTAATGATGTAATTTTTAATTGAACATCATATTTTTGCCAACTTTTGAAACCGCAAGCATCATTTCGCAAAAAAAGTTCACCTATTTGCAAAATAATCAAACTACTTTTGCATTTTTTAAATTTACTCATAACAAATACACATACTTATTTAAAAAACAGGAAGATCGAATTTGAAGAATATCGCTTCTATTAACAATTTTGTCTACGAATATTTAAATGGAATGAAAAAAAGTACATTTTGGCTATATAGTTCGTAAGTTCTAACATCACTACAGGAAATTGCAGCCTAATAGAGAAAAAAATAGTCAGTGTAAGCGTTTTCCGACACGAAAACCTATAGGGACAAAAAAATATAACTACTAGAAGTGCGTTTCTACAAGGTTTTGTTGTGAAGAAAGGATTTGCCAGTAAAGTTTTCAGTTTTTGTGACAAAATTATTCACCACAAATTGCCTATATTTTGTGGCTAAACCATAGTTATGAGTCACGATATAATTTGCTATTACAAAAGACATTTTTTAGTTGCTTAATTTTTTCATTTAGATATTCGGATTGAAGAACCCCCAAAAATTATTAGCATTAAATAAAGAAATATTTGGATGGAACGATTACATAAATAACGAAATCTTATCGTTTGTTGGGATGCAGATGGAAAAGTGGTTTATAATTGTGGGAACTGGAGTTGCTGGGCTTGCGGCATCTTCAAAAGGGATTCAAACCAAAAGTATTCGAAGCGGAGTCAAGAATTGGAGGAGTTTGGAATCACACAATCGAGTCAACTCGGCTGCAAAATACAAAAGACATGTACCAGTTTCCGGATTTCACGTGGCCTTCAACCGTACAAGATATACATCCTACTCATAATCAACTCATGGATTATCTTCATTCTTATGCACACCATTTTTCACTCTTTCCATGCATACAATTTAATTCAAAGGTTATTGGGATTGATTATGTTGGTCAATCATGGGACCTTTGGAATGGAATTGGCCAACCTTTTGGCGGATTTTGAACCCCGAATAATGCTGGTGTACATGAAACAGTTTTTGTCATTTCTTCATTGGTTAAAACAACAACGCTTTGGTATTTAATTCCCAACCCAACTATATTTTACTACTATTCATGTATACCAGCATTATTCAGGTTCAAAATCCACCTTTTTGGCTCCAATGGTAAATGGCACATCAAGGTCTAGGACTCCCAAAATTTCAACTTTTCAGGTTAGATTTCAAAACGAGGCTGAATTTTTTATTCAACCGGATCTAATACCTATTTTATTGAATTTTCAGAATAAGTCAATATATTTATGAACTTATTTATACCACACAAAAATTATAACATAAACAATCTTTATGAAACTAAATATTTTTAACATAAATATTTTGTGTTATAAAATTGTTCATTTTTAACATGAGGAAAGGACATTGCTTTCCTATGTCAAATGCAATTATCCACTTAGGTTCTATCTATTCTTTTCAGTTTATTCAACAGTTTGTTCAGTTCAGATCTTTTAAGTTAAGTTTCAATTCAGTTTCATTATTCAATATTACTAATTAATATTAATATTCATGTATAAGAAATAGTAGCTAACAATATTTAATCATTGTTATTTTTTAATAAATAGTTTTCTTATACTGAATAAATACATTAAAATAATTATTTTTATGTATATCGATTGTAATTAAAATAATAATAAGTATTTATTTTAGTTATATATAATAATAATAATAATAATAATAAATTTAATAAATTTAAATAACAAAATATAATAAAAAAAATATAATAGTTATAGTTTTAATAATTATTATTAATGATTATTAATATATTTTATTACAATATAATATTATTTTGAAATATATAGATTAGTATGAAAATATAATAATAATAATAATAATAATAATAATAATAATAATAATAATAACAACAACAACTAGGATTGCATACAATAATTTTAACTATAATTAATAATATTGATAAATTTAATTATAATATAGTATTATTTTAAATATATGTATTATTTTTATTAATATATTAATATTTTAAAGTAGTATGATATTATTTTAAAATATTATGAGTAATTGTTATTATTATATGGATATTTTAAAGTAATATTGTTATTATTTGATATAAATAATCATTCTTTTATTAGTTTTCAATATTTTCAATTTTAGTATATTAAATTTCAGTATATTCATTTCCAATTTAGTTTAAATCAGTTTAGTTCAATATTAATAGTTTTAGTAGAAAAGAACAAAACCTAAGAAAACTTACGGAATCAGTGTTTTTTACAACTTTTAGGGCCTAAAATAACTAGTTAAATTGATTTAACATAATTTAAAAAGTTATTATAATTAATTTATAAAAAATTCTAATATTATACCCAAAATTTGTACATATGTATATATAAGATTTTTTAAATTTGCGCAGTTTCGCTTACACTAAATTCAACGAAAAATAACCGCTCATCCTGGATGTGACTCAAACCTGAAACCTCTTAATGTCATAATTTTAATCTTAACCACTAAAATTTAAGCAGAATTGGTCGAACGCGCATATAT
>CATIWQ010488969.1:0-24464 GCA_949673415.1 Euphorbia schlechtendalii
TGGTACACAACATATAAGGAAACTGGGTTCACTACCCTATCCTCAATTGTCAGGTAATTTTGTTCATCTTAAAAGTCGGCTTGGTATCTCTGAACCTATCGTTCAACCTCCTATTCCATGTGGGCCTCCTCCAAAAGTTACATTCTCTAGGAAGAGGGCAGCACCATTATTAACTGCTGTGTCAGAATATGACACATCAGTTACCCCGAGTGTTTCTCAGAAGATTGAAGAGAAACAACCTCTACCTTTTGGCTCTCCACCTTTATTTGGACAAATTTCAAATGCAGCGAATAAGGCCCCTAAACCCAATCTTGAACTGTTTAATTTCATTAGTTGCGAAGGGTTTGATATCAGCTTCCAAGTCAGAATCAGTCTTCCTCACCAACACTGCTAACTATCTAATCAGAGCAATAGAACCCAAGTGTTGCAAACCCAAGCCTCAAACATACTTCTGCTTTTCCATTTTCATCTGTTGTTCTAAATTCATCCTTTCAACACAAACTAGATTAGCCCAAGGCTGATATAGTATCAAAATACACTTAGATAGAAATTAAAGGTCTTATAGGATTGGAATTTAAGTCAAGATGTACTTCGAGAGTTGCATCCACTTGACAAATGCACTATTTGATGACCTACATCGATGTAGTATATGTGGCCTTAAGCTTAGCTTAAATGAAGGCTTGATAGACACATGTCTTGGCATAATTGGAGGAAGACGGAACTAGATGGCACTAATACGGTGACAAGGAGATGGTATGCAGGTTCAGAGGACAGGGCTTGCTGGAAAGGCAGGGTTTCCATATGAAATTTAATCATCTGGTATTGTGGATGAAGATGAACCATGGTTCTCGCAGATGAAAATCACTGCATGTGTTTGTGTGTTATTTGTGGTGAGTTGCTTGAAGATTATTATAGTCAAAAGAGGAAGAAATAGATGTTCAAAGCAGTTGTCAGAGTAGCTGAATTTTTTTGTTTCCTTGTTTAAAATGGTCGATCAATTATGCTATGTTAGGTTCTATTTCTATATATTATCCATTTTTTACCCGAATGAAATATTGAATTTATTCTTCTTTGTGGGCTATATATATAGCTCGACCATTGCATCATTTATTCTTGTTATGTGTTAAGAGCATTCAATCTTAGATTGGCTTTTTGGATACTCTGCTTTCTGTGTCAGCTTTTCTTTGTATAAAATTTATAGATCTTAATTATTCTTGAAAAGTGCAGTCCCCAATACGCATATACTTGACAGTATTTATTTATTGTTTCTTCTTGGTTAATAGACTTGGATGTTCCTTTATATCTTTTATTATCGTGTTCTTTTAACTTTCTGTTTTTTTAACTTTGTTATTTTCATGGGTCTTTTTATCAATTCTTGAGATCTTTTTATCAGTTCTTCATTTTGATGGCCTTCTCATCTTTTTGCTTTTGTAGAAACAGACTCATTCAGAAATTTCCGAAGTTCAGACTCAAGGTGGTTCCGGCTGATTGTAGTGGATGTCTCATCTTCCTAGAAGAGTTCCATGTGGAAAATGAGGTATATACATTAAATTGATTTTGACTACTTTAGCATGTAGATGTGCCTGACGTTGTACTCTCCTAACAAGAATATTATGCCTTAATATTAGAATTTGATTCAAAGGTAAAGCAAAAAAATTGCTTAATATAAAATATTTTTACTTAGTATGTGAAGTGGTATTGTTGTAATTTCTCAACTTGCTTTGTGCACATAATTTCGACTTGGGTTTCGTTTATTTTGCATAGTTAATCTTTGGATTCCTGTTACTTTTTAGATTGCTGTATATAAGAGCATTGAATCTTAATTTATCAATTTGAGTTCCACTCAATCCAAAGTTACAAATATTTTATGTAACAAGTTAAAATTGTGACAAAGTAGTAACAAATGAATATATTATGTGACAATAAAAGGTTGCCACAAAAAATATTACCGTGACGATTAATAAAAGTTGTCACGTAGTTTCAGATAATTTGGCATGTAATACGTGACAACTTGTTATATTTGTGACAACTAGAATATACATGATAAACAATTTTTGTCACAAAATTGCAATTTTCGTGACAACATATTAGAAAATATTATCTTAATTCAGTTATTGGTGACGATATTTTCTTGACTATTGTCACATGTATACATGTGTGACAACGTTTCAATTTTTCGTGACAAGTTTTGTTATCACGAATACTTTTTTCTGTGACAACCTTTTACAGTTGTCATGTAGATTAGTTCAATTTAATGTATTATATGTGACAAGTAGTCCATTTGTGATAATTATATTGCCTTATCCGTTACAACAAAAGTTGTCATGATAAACTATTGTCACAAATATTTAATTATTTGTGACGATTTTTTTAAGTTGTCATGCAATTGTAGTTTATTTTGATGTATTATATGTGACAAGTAACCTAATTTGTGATGACTCTGATTTCTTATCAGTAACAATAATTGTTGTCACAAAAAATTATTCTCACAAAAAATTTAAATATTTGTGACAATAGTTTGATGCAAAATCCAGGCTTGTTAATAGTGACGATAATATTATCAGTAACTCTCATATTAACGATGACCTCGTGACAACTGTTTATTGTCACAAAATGTTATATGTGACAATATTTTACGTTTTTGTGACAATATTGCTTGTCACAAAAAACTCAATTTCTTGTAGTGTGAAGTGGGGAATCATTGATAGAGATTTTTTACCTGTATTTCAAGTTGACTATGATGGACTACTAAAATACAAGATGATACACCGTGTGATCAAGCAGCAGAATCTCAACAAATTCCTACTCCTTGACGGGCCATCGATCAAGGAAGTAATGAAGAAGTTCTACAACAATCTCTACAAAATTGAGAGATTCATTAATATCTTGATGATTGAAATCGATCAAACTTCCTCATCTCAACGAGGTTGATTTCCAGCATTCTGCGCGTGCCTTTGAAATGCACTATGCTGAGAAGGAACCAAATGAAGAGGTTGTGGCAGTATCGGAAGATTGGGAACTTCCGGCTAACTGTGGCTCAAGCAAAATAATCTTCTCTTGTTTGTTATGGAGGGCAAGAGCATGTCATGAGCTATTGATTCATGTGCTTCAACCTAAGACTAGATCTCTTTCCAACTATGCCAAGTTTGAACTCTGCATAGTTGTGAGCATGAGATTTTGTACCTGCTCGCGTGTTCGATGATGATGGTTTTTCGAGATTTTATCCTTGAATCACACAAGTTTCGATTGTCCAAATGATTTTCAAATGGGAGCCTTCCTCGTAAAATAATAATAATAATGTTTTGGACCCTGTTAAGTTCATCAATGAATTGTCATATTTGCAGAATCTTTATGCATATGCTTATCTTGATTGCTTGCATGCCAATCGTAGAATATCACAAGTAAACATCCAAAAAAATGAAAAAATAGAAAAAAATAATAATAAAAGAAAAAGAAAAAGAAAAAGAAAAAGAAAAAGAAAAGATGAGTTTGCTGGATTGGAAACCTGAAAGGGCGGTCTAGGCAAAAATTAAGACAAGGTTCAATAGATTGAAAACCCATAAGGGCGGACTTTGCAAAAATGAGAACCAAAGAAATATCGAATTCATTATCTCATCCTAGGAATGACACGGGGCATCATTTATACCCTCCGGAACTTAGGAGGAATACCTTCTGATTTCTCTCATAGGAAGGATCATCACCACACTTCAAGCAAAAAAAGCTTTCAAACCATCAAAGTGAGCATCGCCAACACAATGTGGGATCAACGACTCATCTATATCCTCCTCAAACCAGATCCAAGCTCTGAACTCGAATCTGATTCATCGAACCCACGGTTACCACTCTAAAGGAGTCATCCATGGAATCCCTAACAAGACAAATCCTAGGGGCACTAATGTACCATCACAAGAGAAGGCTTTTCAATGAATGAAGCTCGCAACACCTGCAACAGACAAGCATACATCATATTATAAATATTGTTCATGCATAAAATCATGCATACATTACATACGCTTTATGTTATTTATAGGTAAAGACGATGCTAAATTGGGGTAACACCATTTCGGTAAACAAGAAGCTCCACCTCCACTTGAGGAACCTGCAAACATCAAGAAGGACAATGGCCCACTCATGCCTAAAGCCAATTCAAGCCTACTTAGGCTTTGTTAGATCAAAATTGAAAAATCACAAAAGGCTCCTAAAATAACGGAGCGATTTTCGGGACATCCCCGAATTTTCTTTAAACTCATTTATTCAACATGTTTTAATTTTTGATTGAAGGGGAAAAATTTTTTGCTTCGCATAAACTCAATCAAATAATTAAAACATGCATCATAAAATGTATTAACATTATACTTTTCTCTGATTTATCACAGGATGCAAGTCAACATCCTACTAAGGAAATTCAAATTACAAATGAAGAAGGAAATAATTATCTCGATGATTAAAGAAAGAAACAATTTTATCCACAATTCGAAGAAAGAAACAGTTGGATATCCATCCACCAGGGGTCACCTTTAAAATGGATTCAGGCATCCATCTCCGCTAGTTCCAACGGTCAAGACCAACCGAATGTCAACTCCCAAGGGGCACACGATGATCGCAATTGAAAAAGGAAATGGTTGCCGACTACTGAAGGGACGTCGCAGAAAGAAATAGTCAACCCGCCCGCAAGGGGCATCAAGCACCAACGGATTTCGAAGAAAGAAACGGGCAATCCCATAAGGACATGGTGCCAGAAAGGAAGGCCCACATCATCATCGATCGGGAATAAAGAAGTCACTAGCCGCACCGGTCAGGTATATTCTCAATCCCTCCGCTCGATTTCGGGTGATCGTACTAGTTATACAACTAACGACGATCACATGTGGGGCAGCTATGAGCACAGGATTTTGTACCAGCACGCACGTTCGATGATGATGGCTTTTTGGGATTTTATCCTTGAATGACACAAGTTTCGACTGTACACCTTCAAATGGGAGTTCTCCTTTTAAAAAAATAATAATAATATTTTGTACCCTAAATAAATATTAAGGATCGTAAAAAATATTTAAAAGCCTCAAATTGAAAATTCAAAAGCTTAAAATATTTTTAAGAACCTAAATGAATGTTTAAAGGTTCGAAATATATTAATAGTGTGTGTGTGTGTGTGTATATACACACACACACACACATACATATATATACATACATATGTGTATATATACATACATATGTGTATATATATATATATATATACATATATGTACGTATATGTACGTATATGTATGTATATGTATATATATGTATGTATATGTATGTATATGTATATGTATGTATATGTATATGTATGTATATGTATATGTATATATATATATATGTATGTATATGTATATGTATAATATGTATGTATATGTATATATATGTATATACATATACATATACACACACACACACCAATCAGATTAGTCTTAGTAGACCCTAATAGGTGGAACATGTTTTCTGAATACTAGATGTTGATCGTTTGGTTAAGTATCACTCTGGATAGTCTTAGCAGACCTTAACGAGTGCAAGACAAGGGCGATGCCAGGGAGGGTCGTGGAGGCACCACCCCTGTCTTGCACCCAGTTGACCCTCTCACACCGGAAATAATGGAGGAACCCGGTAGTATAAGTGAAATGTTGGATTTAGATCTGGTTTTTGTCCTCCCCCACCCCCCAAACCAGTAAGAGCAACAAGAAGTCAATGATTGCTTTGCTTTTTAATTTTGTTATTTTTATTTTACAACTTAAGGGGAAACGACTTCGTTTTACTTTGATTTTAAATTAAAGCAAAGCAACGTCGTTTTACCTTTATAATTGAAAAGTAAAGCTGCTGGCCAAATCGCGTATTACAACAATTTACAGCTTCTATTATTGTCTCCCCTCCATAATATTATTTCTCACTCTCACAATTTCTCTTTCGTTGCAAATATATTAACCCCTTTTGTTTCAATCTTCCGAAATAAAATTATTAATCAGGAATTGATATTCCCTTTAATTATTGTTTATGATATTGTATGACTCGACCATTTTCCTTTGAATTCTTTTTTTTTCTTTTCATCTTCTTTTATCTTCTTTTATAAGTGATTTGGCATCAACTTTGATGAATATAAACTTGCAATGCTTTCAGATTTTTAAATCTTATAAAAACTATTTGCATGTTGGACGGATGTAAAATAGGTCGAAGGGGTAAATAACTCTTTTTCGAGTTCACATATTGCTTCAGAAGGTAGATGAAATTAGCTTCTGAAGATGCTTCCGAGTAAAAGTATTTTACTCAGAATCCCCTTTTCTAAGGCCTTAATCTTTTAATGTGATTTACAAGTACAGAAAATAATGCAAGGTATGGAAAGTGCAAATAGTAATTTTTATCCTAATTCAGTCTCTACCTAATTCAGTCATTGGAATCTCCTGTCCAAGATTTAATCCACTAAGTGCTCTTCTTCTAGTGAAGAGAAAACCTTTTACAAAGTTTGCTGAAGTACCCTCCAACAACCTTCACTATTATGAGCTATATCAATACAGAAATTTCTTCCAACTGTATCTAAGGCTCCGAACTTCTTATTTTGCAGAGTACATTCCTTTCAAGATTTCCAAGCTCCCTCACAATAACTTACCCTCAGCTAGTGCTTTTCAATTGATTTTAGAATTGAAGAGATGAGCCTCTGAACTTTATTTCAGTGAGCTCGATTACAAACAGATGAGTAGAGAAATGTGTTTGCAATTTTTGATTCAGAAGAGGATTGTAGCAATTTTTTTAGCGTGTTTTCACTCTTGAGTATTGAATAGATTCGGTAACCTTCTTCAATAACATCCTTGTATAAAGGGAGAGAATGTTTCCGTTGAACTTGGACTGTTGTTGAGAAACTTACCATTGCCTCTCATTCAAGTTTCCATTAAGGATCCGTTTGAGGAGGCAAGTCCATTTCGAATCCGAGCCACAACTGTCAGGTTGATTTTTGGGTCCCACTTGTACAATTGTCTGCTTGTGCTATTTGCGGGAATGTTTTTGTTCCTAAGATCCCAACAACTTTTGTCCTTTACCACCAAGCTAAGGTACAAAGGCGCGTGGTGGCATTTAATGCGAGTTCAGCACTTATGACTTTTAGCGTCAAAAGACTAAGTTACCCCTTCGCTTCTTCAGATGGACTTTTGCTTATTAGTCTTTAATAGTCTTCTGAAGTCTTGTACTTCCTCTGAGATCATTTGCTCATCTGAGGCAACTTCGCACTTCTGAGACATTTGTACTTCTTAACTCAGAACTTTCAAGTTGACTATTTCAGTTGTCACATTTCGCTTGGAGATAAATATAAAATTTTATATCTTTAAAAGTCACGATCATAAAGTGACATATGGTATTAAGAGTCTGATGAGTCCACTTTTTTAAAATTTGGGGTTTGATGGAACAAAATGAGAATTGAGGATGATAAAACGTAAATAATGACATGTGATAGGTATGTATTTGGGAAAAATAAAACGGTTAAATATGATCACTTCAAATAAATATGACCTAAAGTGGTAAATGAGAATAACGTTGACCAAATTTATGTAAAGAGGTAACACCTCCTTTTGACTGTAATGTCTGCAAAAGAAAAAAAAGAGCCCAATAGGGGTGTTTCTCAAAACTTCTTCTTTTTAACTTTTAATTTAAAAGTGTCTTTTAAGAAGATTTTAACTTATAAGTCAAGCAGTGAAGTATTTCTGATAACTTTTTTTTAACTTAAAAGTTAAAAATAAGACAGAAGTTAAAAGTAAATCAGACTTACTTCTTAAAAAAGTCACTTATAAGATAAAAGTGACTTTTAGAAAAGTTTTGAGAAACACCCTATAATATTTAGTTAAATTTCTATTTCATTTTTCAAAACCAAAACCCCACATGTATAACGCATCACCAAAAGGCCAAAAGATTGGTTGGACACCATACACACCAAACACCACAAACTAAAGCAACCATTAGCACCACCTGAACCAAAAACCCTCAATTAGAAACCATGGCCACGCCTGAAAAAGAGAAAAAAAACAAGACCCCAAAAAACAGCAATAAGAAGCAAAAACATCAACACCCAAATGAACAATCTAAAAAACCCACCGCAGATTTCTCATTCAAACCTTGTACAGAAGTAAAAGGTCTCAAATTTGGAGGTCAATTCATCGTTAAATCCTTCCCAATCCGCCGAGCCAGACCTCTTGAGCTTCTCAAAGTCCTTTCTTATCCTCCAACTAACAAAAAAACCCCTTTCCCTTCAACTACAGCCTTTTTGCCAACAAATTTCACCATTTTAGCCCATCAGGCTTGGCATACTCTTACCCTTGGCCTTGGCACTAAGAAATCTAAAGTTTTGGTGTTTGTTTTCGAATCGGAGGCTATGAAATTGGGTGTTGATAGCATTTGGCCTGCGGAAATACCTTTGGGGGAAGTGAACAAGAAGTTGATTAGAGGTTTGAGTGGTTCGGAAATGGCGAGGTTTAAGTTTAGAAAAGGTTGTCTTACTTTTTATGTTTACGCTGTAAGAAAAATCGGCAATGTTGGGTTTCCTTGTGCGGATGATTTAAGGTTGATTTTACAGTCAGTTGTTTCTCTTAATGATTTTTTGGATCATACTGCTATGCTTGCTATGCCTAATCAGAGAAGTCTCAATTATCAAAACCAGCAACAACACCAGCCTTTTGCCGTGGCTCACTAATCATCTTCTTAATCATAATTAAGGGTTTTATTTTTTAATTAATCGATTGTGGGAGGGGATCGGGTTATTTCTTGGGGATTTTGTGATTTTTTTAAAAAAAATTAATTTTAAAAAATTGTACTTAGTAACTAATAAGTTTTTAGTTCATAGTGGATCCACTGTTACCATCTGCAAAAATATCCTTTTAATTATATATTGATTTTCTATGCTTCAATTGCAAGTTGATGTCTAATATATATGCAGAGAGATGGAATTATTACTGGCGTTCTGCAAAATGGGTATGTGGCACAGTTTAAGTAAATTATTCAGTTTTTAGTTTATATTAAGAGTTAAAGGCAGAAATTATTGCTTTTCTTTAAAATTAAAGAAAATATATATGAGGAATATTCCTGGAACGGGTACACCCCCTATTTAAAATCTGTCGAGTATCATTTTTAATGGGATGAAAATTGAGAAAACATAGAAAGAAAATAATCATCATTAAATTATAGTACAATATGATACTTGATAACTTTTAAATGGGAAATAGAGAAGGGGATATCGGACACAGAAGAATTTTTTCTTGTTAGTTATAAATTTCTTTCCTAGGAGAATTTAATTACTGCCCATTTATTCGTTCTATAGTTGCTTTTAACGGTTAATTATCTCAAAAATAACTAGTTATTTAATTATTTTTTTCTTGCAGACTTTATAATAAAATTAAATAGATTTGTTTGAAATTTTATTCATGCACTTGAAATATGTCATTTGTAGTTGGTAAAACACTAAAATGTACCAACCTCTAACTTATCAACTTTTTCTTGATATCAATTTGAATCTCAAAAGTTTTTCACTTAACTCCTGAAATTTAGCATAATTACACCAATTTACTCTTTTAATGTCTCATATTAAATTATTATTAGTTTGACTTTTAAAACTACCAATAATTTTAAAAATTTGTCCTAAATTGAAGCACCACACTGTTTCTCTTGTAAAGTGTGTTGAAAATGTAACTCGTGAACCCAAATGTTGCAAACTTAGTGAAACTAAAATGGTGTTTAGTTTACAAAATCATAGTAATAAATTAATAATAGTCCTGAAATTTGTCAATTAGGAGTATGCCAAAAAAATATATTTTTGATAACGTCATTGATATGGATTCTTGAGGAAGTTTCACCTTCAATTTAATCCTAAATACGTTTTCACTTCAAATGAGGTACTATTACAATATTGTTAAATTAATTTAAAAGATTAAGTGCGACGGGTGTATTAGACTATACCTTTACTTAGTTTTTTCTTAAAATTTTTGTTGATTTTTTTTCCTCCTTCCTTCCTTAAGGTTTACTATGTCTATTTTTCTGTTGAATAATATGCAATTACTTTTTTAGTTTTTCATGACAGAATTGACTTCTTCAATCACGTATTCGAATAATTTTATCATTGGATTTTATCCGCCTTTAGACTAGACTTTTATTGATCTTTCACAATATGCACCCAAATTTATTTCCTTTATGCAACATCATTCTAGATCTGCAACAATGAATGATGTTATGACGTATGCAAGAGCTCTTATGGCTATTGATAAAAAACGTTATTCGAGATTAAAGAAAACAAAGATTGCAAAGTTAATTTTTTATTTTTGTTATTTAATATGTCTTATCAAATGGCATGTTTGTTTTGTGTAAAAGCAAGTTTAGTTTGTTTGTGATTTGTTATGTTTTATCCGGAGTTTTAACTCCGATTTTATATTTAAAGTAATTTCTGAATAATCTATTTTAACCATCTACGAATCATACTACACAACTGTTAGCTAAAATAATTGATTCTTCGACATGTAAGAGAATTTGGTTTCATATTTATCTACCTTAATTTAAAGTTATAATTATCTCTAATTTAATATAATAAACTATATTTGTAAAAAAGAACTCAATATATTTGAATTAAATTGAATTTATTTGATGTATAAATTAATATATAAGAAAAGTAAGGGCGTGCAATGTAGACCTATTCGTGGGGCGGGTCGGGTCGTGTTTGATGGGCTTTTTAATAAAAATATTAACCCAATCTCGGTCCAAGCTCATACTTTAGAATTTCGAGCTTGGGTCGGGCTTGGGCCGGGTTTACAAGTTAATTCCCAAGCCTGGCCCACGAATATTTTTTTTTTGTTATAAACTTTTTTATTAAATTAAATAGAAAAATATAAAACAAATCAAAATATATTTATATTTTAAACATAATTTTTGTAAAATCTTTAATATTTGGTAAAATTTATTACAATCAAGTATATAAATTTAATAGTATAAAATATAAAATGTTAAAATAGTTATAAATTTAATGTATAAATATATAATAAAATAAATAAAATTAACCGATTTTACCCCACTTAGTTTCGGATAATCAATTCGCCTTCATCAAAGGGCGCAGTATTCACGATTGCTCCTTCCTGGCCTCGGAGATTGTTAGTCGTGTACATTCATCCCGCCGATCTTGTCTCCTGCTGAAACTTGACTTTCATAAGGCCTTTGATTGTGTCTCGTGGAAATTTATCGATGTTGTTCTCTCGAGAATGAGATTCGACAATAAATGGATTTCTTGGCTCTCCAATTGCAGAAAACACTCGAGCACATCGATCCTCATTAATGGCGTTCCGAGTGCTAAGATTCGATTACATAAAGGAGTCAAACAAGGTGATCCACTATCGCCTTTTATTTTTATCTTAGCAGTTGAAGGACTACAACAACTTGTAGACTCAAGCATTAAGGAGGGATTGATTCCAGGCTTCAAATTGGAGCCTTCTCAAAGTGACATCTCGTTACTTCAATTCGCAGACGATACGCTCTGTTTTCTTCTGGCAGATTCAACTGTAATTGCCCCTTTTATGCGAATTTTGAAATGTTTTGAGTTGATTTCGGGCCTCAAAATTAACTATCACAAGAGCTCTCTCCTCGGAATTAATTGTTCGGAAACTCTGTTACAATCTTGTGCTACATCTCTCAGGTGTCGAGTAGAAAACTTCCGAATTACATATCTTGGTGCCCCTCTTTGCATCAATCGGCTGCCAATTGCATCTTGGGGATCCATTAATTTTGAAGTTCAAGAAGCGGTTTTCAAATTGGAAAGGGAAATGCCTCTCTTACGCGGGTAGACTTGTTCTAATTAAATCGGTAATTGCTTCTCTCCCAATTTATTTAATGTCGCTGTTTCGATTGCCATCCTCGATCAATGTTACTTTGACTAAATTAGTAAGGAATTTCTTGTGGCGAGGTGACTCTAATTTGAATGGTATTTGCAAAGTGAGTTGGGCTACGATTAATTTGCCATTGTGTCTTGGGGGGTTATATATCCACAATTTTGAACTAGTAAATTGTAGCCTACTTTGTAAGTGGCTTTGGAAACTAAGAGAATATAATCATGATTCGTTATGGCACTCAATTTGTGTTTATGCACATAGATTCACTACTTGAAACGATTTTAAGGAGGTGGATTCTTCGAAGTTGTCGCCAATTTGGAGGAATATTATGGCATGTTGCTTCCGAAGAGCTGATTTTTGGGACATTCTAATCACAAACAGCTGTGTTTTAATAGGGAATGGAATTAAAGCATCTTTTTAGCATGATAATTGGACCTCAAACCAATCTCTTGCTTCCTTGTTCTCGGATCTTTTCAGAATTGCAATATGAAGTCGTATAATGTTGAACAGGGCTGTCATTTTATTCTCTCTATTGGATGTTTATCCAAGCCCTTTTGGAAGCGATCATTGCACTTATCTCTTCGTGAATGTTGCGGGCTCCTTTACGGCTGGATTTCAAGCTCAAACCTGTCACTTATGCAGCTGGCCCCCTTAGTTCAAGCCTAGGTTCCTCAGCAAACGCAGCCTGCTGTCATTCCCATCATGACATTTTAGTCCTGGCTGCTACAACCTGCTGCCAATACAGCTGCGTCAACTCGAACCTGAATGCTGAAATTCGGTCCCTCAACTGACAAAATGGAGTGGAGCTTCGACAGCAACCGTGCATTCACTGCAGCCTCTTTTTGCCACGAATATTACAACACTCCTAGATGGCCGAAACCAGCTCTAGACTTCAATATAATTTGGAGCGCATGTCTATTACCGAAAATTAAATTTTTTGCTTGGCTAATATTTCACAAACAGCTGCCAACCCGTCAGTTCCTCCTATCTCGCGACTACAACTCTATTGTAGATGCAACTTGCCCTTTTTGCAATGAAATCAAGAGCATTGACCATGTCTTATTGCATTGTCCGAAGAGTGCTCGTGTTCGACAAGATTTTCTATCATGGATGAACTTCCCAACTCCACTACCGCCGTCTTTGCTGAATTTTTTGGAAGTGCGGCAAAGTTTGTTTCGGCAATGTTCAAGTAGTAAATTTGGGACCTCCCTTTGGTTCGTTATCACTTGGCTACTTTGGAAGAGAAGAAATCGTTTTATCTTTGAGTGCATTCTTGATCCGGAGGACATCTTTTCTTAAAGTATTCACTTGTGTTGGTTTTTCTTTCATTGTAATAAGTTTCTTTTACGACCTCGGATATCTTTGTCAATCCGGGACAACTAGTTTCTTTGTAATCGAATATTGTAACGTTTGAGAGATTCACGATTTGTGAATAGTTCTTTTATAAAAAGAGGAGTGGGTGTTTTGTAGGTAAGCGTCTCGCATCAACTTAATCGGGACGAGCGTCCCGAAATTTTCACCCGCCCCAATCTTTTTCCAATGGAAGAACACCGGAGATTTTCAAAAAATAAAATTATTAGTCGGACCATGTTCGGGCTAAACTTGGATATTTATATAAAAACAAAGCTGGACTCATAAAAGTTCAGCATTTGACGAACTCAGACTCGAGTCAGATTTTTGAAAAAAATAACAGGCCGCCTGGCCGCGAACAGGATTAGTGTGATGTGATGCAAAGGAGCAAAAAATAAGAGTAGGGCTAGGTGGCAAGCTCTCCAGCTCTCTAAAAGTTTTATGGTTTTAAAAAGTGGTGGAAACCTTTTTCATATTCCTACACTGTGGCTTTAATCATTGCCTAAGAAGGTCCCATAACCCAACTTTTTCCACACGAATCATAGACAATCTCTTTTCTTCTAATATTAAAATAACCTGAATTTAGGGATGCCAATTTGTGTATAGACATTTAAATGGAAGTTAAATTAATTTTCTTATTTTTCATTTTCCAAATCTAAATTTATAAAATTTATAATGTTTTTTTTCCAACTATCTCCTCCATTTTTCATTTCACAAATTAAATTCATTTTCAAATAATAATATTTTATTATCAAAATAATATAAAGAATAACAAAACAAAAATTAAAAATAATAAAAAATAAAAGGTAATATTATTTTAATCCATTCTCTAAAATGGGGAATGAATCATTCCATATATTTGGGGAATCCCGTTTTGGGGATATACCATACGAGGAATGATATATCACATTTTTTAAGAATTCTCCAAAATGCGAAACCATTGAACATGTCCTTAGTGTTGAGTATTGGATTATGGCTTATTGAGCTAATCTTAATCTAATGTACTAGTAGTGGCAGAGTGAGACTTTTTGTACCACGACGTCTAAGTATAACGACTTAAATTTTTTCCCAAGCTGTAGATTTCAATGCCTTTTGATGCTTGAACTACTGGAATTGCTTTTTGGTATATTATTAATTCAATTTTCGCATATTTAATGTCTTATAAATTCAATTGTACTATGAATTTTACGTATTATTGATGATTGACAAGTTTATGGATAGCGAAATATGTTCTTACTCAAAATGACGGTATTGTTATATTACTCTCTTTATGTATTAGATGGATGATTGATGTACTAAAATTTAATAGATCATGTATTGAATTGATGAATATTAAACAAGTCAAACATCAAGTACAAAAATTATAAAATAATTCAGAAGCAATTACAATGAGTTAATGTATAAAAAAATGTTATGTTCAAAGAACAACTATTCAAATACTAATATAAAAACAAATTTAGTTTTTTTTTAAGAAAAAACAGATTTTAATTTTAAACATCTACAAATAAGTATTCTTATTCGAAAAAAACTCATAAACAAAAGAAATAATTGTTGTTAAAATTCAATCAATTTTAACAAGAGCCTAACCTTGCATCCAGGGCTGTAAACGAGCCGAGCTGAGCCTAATTTTAACATGTTTATATTAGTTTGTTTAATTTTTAAACGAACACGAGCCGACCGAACTTGTTTTCGAGTTCAAAATTCTGTTTGTGTTCGTTTATTTAAGTATTCGTTTGTTCGTGAGCTGTTCATGAAAACCTCATTTACTTTTTTCGTAAACTATTCGTGAATTTTGTTTCGAACGAACTCGTTTATTTTGTTCATGAAAAACATTGCCAATTTGATTCTTAATTTAACGTGGGACAAAAACTTATTTTTGTTGTATTAATTTACTTTTATTTATGAATATATTATTTTAAGTTCTTTAAAAAAATTATTTTTAATATGTAACAATAATAATCAAGGTAATTCATGAACATCAAGAAATACAAAAATTATAAAATAATTCGGTATGCAATTACAATGAGTTAATGTATAAAAAAATGTTATGTTCAAAGAACAACTATTCAAATACTAATATAAAAACAAATTTTGTTTTTTTTAGAAAAAACATATTTTAATTTTAAACATCTACAAATAAGTATTCTTATCGAAAAAAAAGCTCATAAATAAAAGAAATAATTGTTGTAAAAATTCTAACAGGAACCTAACCTTGCAGCCAGGGCTGTAAACAAGCTGAGCCGAGCTTAATTTTGGCTTATTTGTGTTCGTTTGTTTAATTTTTAAATGAACACGAGCCGGCCGAACTTATTTTCGAGTTCAAATTCTGTTCTTTTGTTCGCGAGCTGTTCATGAATAAGTTATTTATGTTTTTCGTAAATGATTCATGAATTTTGTTTCGAACGAACTCGTTTATTTTGTTCATGAACAATATTGCAAATTTGATTCTTAATTTAATTTAGTGTAGGACAAAAACTTATTTTTGTTGTATTAATTTAGAATATATTATTTTAAGTTCTTTAAAAAATTATTTTTAATATGTAACAATAATGATCGAGTCAGTTCATAAACTTGTTAGCAAACCTCTAATCGAATTTGTTCACGAGTTAACGAACCGAACTCTAACTTTTTCATGTTCAGTTCGTTTATAATTCGAGCCAATCTTTTATCGAACTGAACACCGAGCTGTTCACGAACAACTTGGCTCATTTATAATCATGGAAGCGAATCTCTAATCAAATTTGTTTACGAGTTAACGAACCGAACTCTGACTTGTTCAAGTTCAGTTCCTTTATAATTCGAGCAAAACTTTTATTGAACCAAATACCGAGTTATTCACGAACAACTTGGCTCATTTACGGTCTTACTAGAAAATAAAAAAAAAACGCCCATTGTGGGGCTCGAACCCACGACCACCACAAGGTTAAGAGCCTTGCGCTCTACCAACTGAGCTAGACGGGCTTAATTGAGCAATGGATTTGAGTTTACTTTATAATAACTGAAACAGTTTGTCGAAGAACAGCGAGCTTAGTAAAAATCAAAGAGGAGAGGTTTAACAGATGCAGGCGAAGCAAGCGCGGAAACCAAGAATATGGAATTTCCGTGGACGGTAGCTGAATATTTGGCAGGCCTAGCTGCCGTTGCCGCTTCTCTGTTGTTCTCTCCGATCATCATTGAAGCTTACCGGAGAAGAAACAACAACATGTAATATTTTTTTTCTCTACGAAATTGACTAATTCCAATGTTATTCATCTCGTATTCAATCACCGTTTTCGTCTTCTGTTCAATTTACGGATTGACTCCTTCATGATGTCGCTGTGTCATTGATTCCTCTTTTTGGTAGGTATCTTGATACTCCTCCTGCTATCTTCGAGGATCTTGATTCATTGAACCAGGTAATTAGATTTTCATTTACTTCGTATATAAATTGCCACTAGTTTGTTTATCTTAACATTTGAACACATGCTGTTGAGGAGTTTCTTATGTTTCATTTGATTGCTCAGATAGTGATCGAAAAGTCTCTTTGTATGAATTGGATATTGGTTTTCTACACTTAAAAGTCTGATATAAATTATATCATTGGATTTGTGTGATTAAGCCATGATTTATCAGCTTCTACTTTGAAAAATCTGTATCATTATTTGGGGCGCACTATATCTTTTCACTGACATATTTAAGTTAACTGTTAAAAGCCATGCCTTAGAATGCCTTTTGCTTCTAAAATTTGAATGCAGCTAAATTAAGAGCAACTATCTTTAAATTACCTTCAACTTTGGTAGTACACTATCCCCAGATTCTGTCTATTCCATGTTTCAGTGTATTTATTGTCATGTAGGTCTATTATCCCAATAATACAAGTAGAGAAATTTTACAACACGAGATTTTATCCAGTGAAGATGTTGACATTGATTTAGCTTTGTTTGCTTGCAATTGCTCATATTTATCATTCTTGATTGGAAGAAGTTAATTTGGATATCGGATTCCATTCCAATTTTGATTTGAGGTAGATAACCAGGGTCAAAAATACTGACATCAAATTACTGATATGAAGTGTTTATTCATTATTAGATTACTGAGATTTGATGCCGTTGTAGTGTACCTGATTATTATCTTACTATGTTGTACAAGGTTCTGTGTCCTCATGTCAGTGATCCAGCTCAAAAGTATATATCTTTGATATTTCCTGCATATAATGAAGAACATAGGCTTCCTGGAGCTCTTGATGAAACTATGAAGTAAGTTTACTGTTTAGGCGTATAAATTTAGTTTATGTTTTTTTGTTGAGTGTCAAGGAGAAGATTTTGGTGTATTATAGCATACGTGCTTTGACTATTTTAGTTTTAGTTAGCGATTACAATTTCGTTTACTGATATAATGTTCAAAAAGGTAAACGAGCTCAAGTTTACACAATTTCTAATTTGAAACCAGTTTGACAAGGCACATATTTTTATAGTGTCAAGAATTAATCAGGCATGCTAAAATTTTGAGGACCAAAATCTGTCATATGTTTGAACTTTGTAGCTTTTCTCCAAATTATTTATGGTGCATAATGGAACTGGGGACATTCTGTGGGTGAGGAATCTAAATAGTGTTGCCTCTGTAGCTCTTAACTTGTTATGTCACTGATGAAAAAGAACTACAATGCGATTACTAATTATGCTTATGTCTTTACTTTGTAGTTATCTTCAACAACGTGCAGCAAAAGATAACTCATTTACTTATGAGGTATATAGATTATACTTCTAATTTCATAATTCATAGACGACTTGAACTAATTTCTATGCTACTGATGCATGATTGTGGTAATATTCCCAGAACATAATAGTCCTTTTGATTGTCGGTTAGAATAGTCTTTCTAGCCTGTTGTACCAACTCTTATAAAGGGGGAGAGAGGGGTGATTAGGTGCGTGTAAAATTTGGTTCAGCTTAAAGTGATGAGAACTAATTTTGGCCTTCATACTGTACACAAAATTAGTTCAGCTTAAATTGATTTGAAAGCTTCCATTTGGTGATTGATAAATTTATCTTTCTCAGTGACAAGTTTCCCCCTCTAAAGTTGGAACATATTTGATGTTTCTTATTTACTGCAACGCCGAGTGGGATATCCTTGTGTATTGGGTTTCTCTCTCTGCTTTATCATTGTGAATTATGCCTTCTTGGATTATTTATTTGGTTGAGTTTTACTTGGAGATTCTTCAAGATACCAGCTTTTTTTTTGTAACATATTGACATTTATAAAGTTTATTAACGAAAGAAAACACAAAACTGAAGGAAAATTAGAATAGGATAACATATGATGTATAGTCATGTAGGTACTTGTGAATAAAACCAAGTCTGTAAGTTAAATGATTACCATTTTTCTGGTGCATCATTGCTGTTTAAGGTTGAGGATGTACTTCTGTGAACCATCTTAAAAAGTTTAAATTGCTATCATATGTATGAGATTTTTAACAGGTAATAATTGTTGATGATGGAAGTTCTGATGGGACAAATAGAGCAGCATTCAGTTATGTGAAAAAATATACAGTGGACAACATAAGGGTTATCCTTCTTGGAAGAAATCATGGAAAGGGAGAAGCTATTCGAAAAGTGAGTCTTATCGACACTATTTAATCGGCGGACATATAATAATATTATAAAAAAACCCTTTATTTTCATTTTCATGCGTGATGACTCCCAATGAAGTGCTTTGCCTTTGCTAAAGCATTGTAAAACAGGGCATGCTTCATTCTAGAGGCGAATTACTTCTAATGCTTGATGCTGATGGTGCAACAAAGATTAATGACCTTGAGAAGCTTGAAAATCAGGTTCAGACCCTGGCCTTTAAGACACGTTCAATTGTAGTTGAGAAAAAAAACTATATGTCAAAGCCTATGAAGACATTAATGCAATTAATTATGTTTGGATGTATGCTGTTTCTCCTGCCAGATTCTTACAGTTGCCAAGGAGAAGTACGATTTAGGAAACTCATCAGCATCAGACTCAAAATTTAGAATATCTGATATCTCAATTGCTGCGTTTGGTTCTCGTGCTCATCTTGAGGAAAAAGCCTTGGCAACAGTTCAGTCTTTGCTGATACCTTATTTATTTTTATATTTATTTGTTCATTCATACATATATATTTCCGTCTCTGACCAGTCTATTTTTGTGTGTCAGAGAAACTGGTATCGCAATGTACTAATGAAGGGCTTTCATTTTGTGGTTCTCTTAACTGCTGGTCCTGGAATTCGTGATACTCAGGCAAGTTTCTCAAATCTTTATGTTATCCATTTGCTCTCTACCTATTTATTTATTTATTTATCTTGATACCTACACATATGCCCAATTGTGGCTGCAACTTCTCTTTAGTCTATAAACTGAAATTATTTGAATGAGTTCCCTTTTTCCTTTATCTGTCTCTCACAATATATGTATATATATAATTCATACTGATGTGTCATTCATAAATTGCAGTGTGGCTTTAAGATGTTTACGAGGGCTGCAGCCAGTAAACTTTTCACTAACATTCGACTCAGAAGGTAAATATGTCAATACTTAATAAATATAACATAAGATCTTTGTTAGATATTGACAAGCATTTGGCATCTGATAGTACTCTAAAGCATTAGAGAATCCATATAGCTGACCCCACCTAATGTGGGGTAAAGGTTTAGTCGACTATTTGATATAACAGACGATCCATTCAAATTAATAAATATATGAAACTTTATAGGAACAGCCTTCCTGGATTTGGTTATGGTTTATTTGGTATAACCTATGATCTTAGGTTTTAGTTAGAGTAAAGGAGATACTTATTGGTTTTTAATTTGCTGTGCTTTGTTCTGTTTTTTCGCTTCAAATCTATGATACTGATTAAACGAATCTATATCTGTTCTGTTTTTGCACAGGTGGTGCTTTGATGTGGAGATTGTATATTTGTGCAAACGGTTGGGTATCAATATGATTGAAATATCAGTGAAGTGGTCTGAAATTCCAGGATCTAAGATGAATCCTTTGAGCATTCTGAACATGCTCTGGGAGCTTGCGTTAATGTCGGTAGGATATAGGACTGGTCTCTGGAGAATTTTTAAATAAAAGCTATTGTCGAACGAAATTTATTTATGAGAACATTTTGAGATCTTCACAGCCTCTTCTGGTAGACTCGTTATACGCAAATTTCAGACTTTTATTTTTTTTTTATCAAAACGCAGTGTACATGATCTAACATTTTCTAGTTGACTTAGATCTCATTTCATTGCTAATAAATTTTCTGTAGTTCACTTTCATGGACTTGGAATTCTAAGAATTAAGTAGTGTGATGATGATTGGAGGACATTTTATATTAATCACTGTTATGCTTCGCATTCTGACATTTGCTGCTTTGTTGATGTGTTACGAAAGGTTAGTTTGTGATTGCTTTCCTAGATTGTTGTCCTAAAAAGTTCAAAGTCAAAATCTTAGGCAATACTTTGTTTTATTAATAAGAAAATACAACAGACTTTGATTTTGGAGCAGCGTAGTTTGGGCTTTTTGGGCCTTTTCCCTCTCCTGTACAGTTTTTGCGGTTAATATATTTTTCTTTTGGGTAATTAAATCATATATTAAAAAAATTAGATTTAATTTTTTTTAATAATGAGACATTAATATTCACTTTACCATTTCATTAGATTCTTTTTGTTTTTACCCTTATTCCCTTGTAACTACCTAATCTCTTCTATGTAATTTGAATTTTGGAACTTCAAACCTCCATATCTCACAAACCGTTGATTATTTTGAATCGATGCTTTGAAATATTTTATTCGTTTTAATTTTATTTTTAAAATGACATACACTTTGAATTTTTCGAAAAAATAAAAAATTTATCGCAATCTTATATATAGTATAAAAGCTGTATAATAAAAATAATATTTTTTTTATGAAGACGTTATACAATGTATAAGAGTCGTATAATGTTATTTAAAAAAGAATATATAGAATACATTATACCACTCTTATATCATGTATAACGCCTTCATGAAAATGTAGTAAAAACAGGTATCATACAACTATCATACAATGTATAAGACTACGATAAATTATTTTTTTACTAGAAAGTGAGTTTTGTTGTAAAAATAACCACTATTATACCATGAATAAGAGCTTTCATATCAGGTTTAAGGTTTTCATGTCATGATTTTTATGGGAAATCGGTCCTATTATGAACATAAAGGAGAAAAAAAATCCATATAAATTCATTACATAATTTTACACAATTTATAAAGCCTTCATGAAAATGCAGGAAAAAGGGCATTATATTACAATTATACATTGTATAAGATTGCGAAACATTAATTTTTTTTTCGAAAAAACAAAGTGTGTCATTTTAAAGATAAAATTAAGACGAACAAAATATTTTAAAGCGTTGATTCGAAAAAATCAACGGTTTATGAGATATAAACGTTTGAAGTTGCAAAATTCAAAATAAATAAGAAAGAGAAGATAGTTATAAGGATCGACAAAGTCAAGTTAAAAAAGAGTAAAAGGAAAAAATGTTTCTTCTTTTTATATAAAAGAAAAAAAAGATTCTTAATTTTTGAGTTTTGCAAAATTATAGATTTGTAAAGCCTAAATTTTAAAAAGAAAATATGGCAAATAAAAAAACAAATTCTTTTCTTTTTATAAAAAAAAATAAAATAAAACATAGAACTTGATGTTTGTGCCACAGAGTGGATAATCTTGAGTCAGGCTTTCAAACCACTCGATGCAAAACAAATGGTTCAACTTAAATCTATATTATTAGACGAATTGTTAGGGGTGCTCAAAATTTTTATCCGGGGTCTCGGGTTTGAACCTTTTCTCCCCAAAGGTTAAATCAAGGTCTAATCCATTTGTAACACCTTAAACATGTTCAAAATGAGCAATTGTTACCCTCAACTTTCAAATATGTCAGATTCTCTCTGATTTGTTTAAAATGCATCAATTTGTTCCCCCTTATCATCACGTGTCAATTTCTGATTGGTTTGACTTTTCAAAAATATCATATTTAAAAGTTTACGGTGACAAATGTTCATTTTGGACAAGTTTAGGGGGTAATGAATGCATTGATAGCAATGATGATAGTTGACATTATTATACATTAGAGCATCTCCAACCCTAGACACACTTTTTACTTCAAACTCTATAATTTGAAATTGCTACAATGTTATTTCTCAAACCTTTCACTTCAAATCTCCACTTCAAAATAAAATAATATTATTTTATTATTTTCCACCTAACTTATTATTATTATTATTATTATTATTATTATTATTATTATTATTATTATTATTATTATTATATTCCCTTAACTTTATCACTACACAATCAATCAAGTAAAAAGAAAAAAATAAATAATATATGGAGTTGCTATAGTGCAAAATGAAGTTACATTGTAGCAACTCTATAATTTGCTTCAAATTATGAAACGCCATTGGCGCTTCATCTCATCTCCAACAACATATTTGAAGTGGGTAATATAAATCATTAAATTTTATTTTATATGTAATTAATAGTATACCCTTGATAACATAGTCAAATATCATCAGACGCGTGCCTATCACTCAAGATCCTCTAGGCGGATCATATCCACTCCGAGCAGGGAAGGATACTGCAATAAGGCTAGGAATGTTCTTGCCGCTCCAGGTGGATTCAATCCGACTCAAATGTGAAAGAACCGTGACAAGGCTAGACGATCATGTTGCTCGAGGAAGATCCCGTCTGCCTGGAGAACGGAAGAGACCAAGTCTTCATATCACCAAGGGGAAAGAGCCCATGCGGGTATTAAGCTGAGTCAGTTTGTCCGCCTAGACCATCCCCATCGCCTCAAGGGCAAAGAGTCCAGGATGGACTCTAGATCTGCAAGAGAGTACTCATAACTGAAACTCTCCTTAGAGATAAACTTTATCCTATCAGAAGGATAAAGATCCACTCAAGTTAGGATTCTAGTTGATTCACACTTTGAGTCAAGCTTGGATCTCAAGGACTATAAAAGGACCATCAAGGTCACCTCCCGCATGTACGTATTCTAAACACTAAAAACTCCCTGCCTCCTCTCTTAAATCTGATCTAACTTAAGCATCGAAGAGGCTACGCCGCTCATACCGCTTATCCCCACAACAACGGTTTTGGTCTTGCAAGATCCTTCGGATCACGTCAAAGAGGAGCACTCGGAGTCAAATTCAATCAGAGAATTAGCATGTGGAACCACGTTCCAAACAAATTCTTCATTAGTGCGGTGAGCGTGGACTGAATTTACTTGCTCGGGTGAGAATTTCGGTTCACACAAGAACATTCTGACGATCAGAAAATTTTAGTTCCCATTTAAGTCTCAAATGGCTCATGATTGAACAAAGAACCATCCCCCTACCATGGGGTTGACTACCATGGGGACGCCACAGCCTACACTGGCGACGACCCCCACAACGATGGGCTCGTTGGAGGAGATAACCCCCTCTTTCAATTGTAGCAAAAATACAAGATTTCCCTGGAAGAGATGGAGGCATATCGAAAATCAGTTGTTGAGACATACATCTCTTCTCGCGTCATGTATGCTGACATGAGCAAAGCCAGTTTGATCGTATCTGATCGTAAGGTTTTGACTTTACTAATTTAGAGGGCTTATATTCGGTGATGAAGCCAAAAACCTTGTTCCCCACTCTTCTACCGATAAGTTAAAAGTTCAAAATACGAACAGGTGTTGTCAATACCGCTTATCAAAATAGGAAAATGGTGACCACTGCAAGTATACAGTTTCGATGTAGTTTTAAAAGATATCGATCCCGCAGGGAAGGAATTCGGTTCTAGAGACCAACAAGAGTTACGGGGTAAAGGAAAATATGGAATTTATATTGGTAGATAGATGAATTGATAGATGCATGTACATATTAGAGAAGATGTAAAATATAGAGATATTCCTACGAACAAGTTTAACAGAGAAAAGCATGCAAAATCATCAAGAATATTTCGTACACTAGATAACTTCAATAAATACGGTTCTAGACGCCCTAATATTCAATAATTCACCGCAGAGCAACACATGAGATGACTTTTCTAAGTCTAGGGTAAACAAATTATGACACTTATAAGAACCTGTATAACAATATTACTATGTTTAGTATGGGTCGCTCTCACATAGCCATATTTAGCAAGTTACAACTCCAAAAATGTTGGCTCACTAAACAGCATTATAATCATAGATCCAGTGATCATACACAATCTTGTTAACCCTAAAATCACTCTTAAAGT
>CATIWQ010489028.1:0-35256 GCA_949673415.1 Euphorbia schlechtendalii
TAAATATGGCTATGTGAGAGCAACCCGTACTAAGCATAGTAATATAGCTATCCAGGTTCTTATAAATGTCATAATTCGTTTACTCTAGATTTAGAAAAGTCATCTTGTGTGTTTCTCTACGGTGAATTATTGAACATTAGGGTGTCTAGAACCTTATTTGTTGAAGTTATCTAGTGCACGAAATATTCTTGATGATTTTGCATGTTTTCTTTGTTAAACTTGTTCGTAGGAATATCTCTATATTTTACATCTTCTCTAGTATGTTCATACATCTATCCATTCATCCATCTATCAACCAAACCCCTCCAATATAAATTCCATATTTTCGTTTACCCCGTAACTCTAGTTGGTCTTTAGAACCGAATTCCTTCTCTGTGGGATCGATATCTTTTAAAACTACATCGAAATTGTATACTTGTAGTGGTCACCGTTTTTCTATTTGATAAGTGGTATTGACAACACCTTCGTATTTTTAACTTTTATCTTATCGGTAAAAAGGTGGGGAACAAGGTTTTTGGCACCTTTATTGAATATAAGCCCTCAAAATAAATCGAGTCAAAACCTTACGATCACATACATGTCGCGATCGTGAATGTAAATTTGTAACTGACTATTTGTGAAGTATGATAAGTCGCAATTGCGATAGATAGTCACGAGCGTGATTTGGCCAATCGCGAGTAGGAATCCCGATCGTGATATGGTCGTGACTTATGTTTTTCTTCATGATTCTTCTTTGCAACTTTACCGATCTTTGACAACTTCGATCCTAAGCCAATTCCTTGCATTCCACGCATCTTTTTGCACCTTTTTCACTCTTTTTGCATAGAATTCCATCTTTGATCATTTCACTCCCAAGATTCACCTAGTTTTTGCACTTGCATAAAAAACAACTACATACCACGTGAAATCTTTTATATGAAATATAAAATGACTCTAAAATGCATCATTTTATGAGTAAAAATATCAAGATAATAAGTGTAATTATACACTTATCACTTTTTCCTTGTCCTCAAGGTAAACACAATAGAAGTGTATAAAATAGTAATTTAAGCTCGTACCTCATTTGGCAAAATACTATAGTAGTGAGTACCACATTCCCACTTTGCACAAGGTTCAAGTAAAGTATACGAAATTTCCTACAAATTAGTAACTGTGTAATTTATATAGTCCAGTTGCATACCTTTGCTCTTAATGGATGGCCAACCGAATTGCGTCTTCATATAAGCGTTATATACTCGCTCGAATATTTCCTTCTCTCAAGTATAGTATAAAGTATAAGGGACAAAGGGAGCACAATTTGAAAAGATTGATCTCAAGGCATTTTTATGTAACCTAGGATGCTAAACACTCTTAGTGGTTGCATTTTATGCTCCATACTACTCTCCCCTTTTTTAGTGGTTGCATTTTATGCTCCATACCACTTTCTCTCTCTCTCTTTTTAAGCATATGTTTTTTAAGTACAGATTTCTAATTTGCACCCATTTTTCATGCTATGCTACTTTTTCTTTTTTTTCCACTCATTGAATGGTTGCAGTTTCTGCTCCGTACCATTCCTCACCTTTTGCATAACTCATTGGTTATCCTCTCTTTCTTTTGATTTTTTTTCTCTCAATACCCTCATCCTTTACTGATCACTTTCAAAGTATTATGGCTATAGTTTCCCTACACTTTAGACACACTCAATGCTTATAGGACGTATTCGAGAATAGCATATCAAACTCATAGTAAGAACACTACTAGTTACTACTCCACTCAAAACTTATCGGTAGCATTAAACTAAAACTATATTACTTATACTAATTCATGTTGCATTGATATATATATCGAAACTTACTTGGAATGTTGCTATTGAATGTTACTCACCACTCATCCTTGCCAAATGCTAAATGTTGTGCTAATCTATTAAAGCGCTCACACTCTCAACATGCGCTCATACTCGAAACAAAAATTTTTGTTCAAAATTTGCACCAACATCGAACTTGTAATACCTAAGACTCACAATAACCTTGGAACATATTTTAGTATAGTATAGGTATGGATAAGGTATAAACACAAAATCAAGAAAAATTTTCATTCTTCAATTTTTTTAATTTTATTTAATTTTTTTGGATTTCTGGATTTATACAAGTGCCCCCCCACACTAGAGAACACAATTTTCTCATTATGAGAGACTTAACTAGAAATAAAAAAAACGAAACTAAACACACACAAACAAAACAAACAAACTGTACAAATCCAAAACCTAAATGGAAAGCAGATAATCATTCGGAGGGGATCGATTCGGTCAACTAGTCAATCTTATAATAAGATTCCCGTAAATCTCGCTCAACGTCAAACATTATCTTATGAATTTCATCAATTTTCTTATGAATCGATATTTGTGCTTCCATAAGTTCGTTCAACTTTTTCCGGAGGTTGGTTGCTTTACTCTCTTCTTCCCTTGCCTTTTCCCTTTCTCTTCTTCTATCGGCATCCACTCTCTCCTCCCATGATTTCCAATCATGAGTGATCATATCTTCTCCTATGCACTTTTCCAGAAATCCATACATGAAGAATACGTCCGTGGTCAATTCCAGAATCTCATCTTCATTAGTAAATACCTCAATGGAATAAGGCATTCATCCAATTTATCCCAACAAATTCATCATCGTGCGACACCCATATTCTATTACTTTGGGATTTTAGGCTGCAAATATGAGTGCCTCCATCATTATTCCCAAAACATCAATAGGCGTGCCATTCCAAATTGCTTCCATTACAAACAATTCTTCAAGAATGACAATATCGAAAGTTGACTTACCAAACAATCCACCACTTAAGTAAATGTGCAAGGTGAGCAAACAAGGATCACGAATCCACCGGCTATAGGCAGATAATTGTTTGAACTCAGTTTGGCCAGTCAGGCGGTTCCGTGTTGGTAGAGGATTCCATCTAGGAGGTATCTTGTTGTAGCAGTCCATTGGAAATCCCATATACTTGTTAAGCGCCTTCCTCGTCAACTTGTACTCCTTTCCTTGATGACGATAAACCAAGCAGTCCTTTTTATCATTCTTCCATGCCAGCGTTACTAACATCTCCATATAGTTCTCAACACTATTTCCCAAGCACATGTTCGAATAAATGACGAAGTTCAGAACTCTGAGATAGTGCATCACTCTATCATGTACCCCAAGACTAATGAAACTATTCCTATTAATAGTGTAGGAACTCTTGAATTCAACGTTCTTGATCATCTCGTAGTGATCTCCTTCATCATGAGAGTAGATTGGAAATGGTGCCTCATACCATTCTTGAAGGTTTGAGGGAGGAACCATATTGGATTTCCTTGTTAGAACTATATTGAATTGAGAGAATTTGAAAGAATAGAATGGTTTCATATTTGGAAATAAATTGTTGATTGAAAAGATTTTAGATTTTCAGAAGTGACAAGTGATGTACATTCGCACATCAACTTATAGAATTTGGAAGAATAACCGTCGAATAACTTCTAAACTGCTGCAGTTTTCGTGCAAGTCATGATCGTGACTATTTTTCACGATCTTGACTTACAAGAATTGAGAAACAGAAAGTTTTGTCTAGGAATTCATGAGCCAATATGGATTTGCGAACGCGAATAGGCAAAATAGAAAAAAATCTTCTATTTTTCGAGAATTCAGATGTAATAATATGACTTATCACCTCCAAGATTATTATTTCGTATTCTTTTTTACATCCAAGTTAGGATAGATAAATTATACAGTTCAGGAAAGAAATAAATAGATATAGTTAGAAAATGTATCGTACTCTTCCAGTATTTTATCTTCAAAACACACTTGCCTTCCCCAGCAATTTGATCTCTAGAACGCACTAGCCTTCCCCCGGAAATGGCACCAAAAACTTGTTCACCACTTTTCTACTAATAATATAAAAGTTCTAAATATGAACAGGTGTTATCAGTACCGCTTATCAAAATAGAAAAATGATGATAACTACAAGTATACAATTGCGATGTAGTTTTAAAAGATATCGATCCCACAAGGAAGGAATTCGATTGTAAGGATCAACTAAAGTTACGGAACAAAAGAATAAAATAAGTTGAAGGTTTTGAATGGTAGACTAATGAATGTACAGATGCATGAATAGATTAGAGAAGATGCAAAGCATATAGATATTCCCTAAGAACAAGTATAGTGGAGTAAAATATGCAAAATGATCAAGAATGTTTAATACACTAGATAACTTCAACAAGCTCGGTTCTAGATGCTCAAATATCCTATAATTCCCCGCAAAGAAACACATGGAATGACTTTTCTAAATCTAGGGTAAATGAATTATGACACTTATAAAAACCTGGACAACAATAATACTATGTTTAGTACGGATCACTCTCACATAGCCATATTTAGCAAGTTACCACTCCAAAAATGTTGGCTCACTAAACAGTGTTATAATCACAGATCCAGTGACTATACATAATCTTGTTAACCCCGATACTACTCTTAAAGTCAACTTGAAAGCATATAACTTCATTAATATAGGTGACGCAAGACAAAATACTCGTTATGACACAGACATATCATACACTTTGAATTAGAAAGTATAAGTAGAAAACAAAGTAAAGTTGTAAGGTATGCAAGTGAAAGCTAAAGTTGATCAAACCGTATCCACTCTTTAATGGGAGTCGTCAATTCTCGCAATTCCAGCATCTACTTTGAATTCAATCTCGACTTGTACAGAACCTCCGTTAGGATGCTATTCCTTGTGAATATTAAACAAATGAATGTTGAAGAACAGAAACTTTTACTGATAAGTTCTTTGCAATTACACTCATACAACAATCGCTCGAATTTGTGGAGAAATCTAGTGATTGAAACAAGAATCGAATCCCTTATACATTTTTCTCTCTAACACTTTGAACTTAGCAAAATCTATATAACTTTCACTCTCTATCTATCATGTATCATGCCATACATGTTATCTCATACCATCTGCTACACGAAATGGTTGATTTGAACCTCTATTTATAGAGTGTGAAAGGTTGTGTTTATCCAACGAATAGTCATATCCATTGGTGAAGGATTACATCATCTTCAATGTGATTGGATGCAAGATTTTATCATTATCTTCAATGGATAGGAACCTTGCATTGTCTCCAAAGGTGTCTACTCACCTGATAGTTGATGGAGGTTAATCGTTCTTATCTAGCGGTTGGAAGTTGAAAAGAGTTTATCAAACCTGTCACGATTCGTGAGCGTAACATACATGTCATGATCATGAATGTAAGTTGGTAACTAACTATTTGTAAAGAATGATAAGTCACGAGCGTGATTTGGCCAATCGCGAGTAGGAATCACGATCGTGGCATGGTCGTGACTTATGCTTTTCTTCATGATTCTTCTTTGCAAATTTACTGATCTTTGATAACTTTGATCCTAAGCCAATTTCTTGCATTCAAAGCATCTTTTTGCACATTTTTCACTCTTTTTGCATAGAATTCCATCTTTGATCATTTCACTCCCAAGATTCACCTAGTTTTTGCACTTGCATCAAAAACAACTACATACCACGTGAAATCTTTTATATGAAGTATAAAATGACTCTAAACCACATCATTTTATAAGTAAAAATATCAAGATAATAAGTGTAATTATACACTTATCATCGTTACAAACTTGTCCTTCATCTAGTTTAATATTCAATTTATCATATCATTTGGTCTTCAAGAATCTTCCCGTTTGAGATATATTTGACTTTGTTGTGAGGCAGGTTTGTACACGTTGATGTGTGAGATTAATCTATTAATCTATGAGATTAAAATGTTGATGAAAATATCACCAAGTCTTGATTTTTAGGTTGATTTTGTCTAGCGAGATAGAGTGTGAACTACTACGTAGCTTTTGTGATTCAATTGAAATCCTTACATTTCAAAAAGGAGTGTCTAGGTCTGAAATGCAATGAGGCAATCCAATTTTCTTGGATTTTGGTGTTGACAGGCTGACATTCTCACTAATAAATTTTTCCTAGGACCACATTATTATTCCTTTTTATTTTAGCACCAAATCATTTTTGACACCTAAAAAGCATCAACGGGTTAAAAGCATACAGTGTTATAACATAATAACTCTTAAGATACTCCTCATAAAAGTAGACAAGTGCTGAGTTTAATTCTATTTTATCGTGATAAATAAATTACTTAGTGTGTTAGCAATTAAGTTTCTTAGGTCAGCAAGACTAGGTGAACTAATCTTAATTAATTCTAGTTAAATGCTAACTACAATATTAACTCATAAATTGTTGTCCTTCATGCTTTACATTATCAAAAACTTTAACTCAAAATTGCTGAACAATCCTTAAATTGGGCTCAATAAAATTATATGTTATTTCGTAAATTGTTCTGCTACTTCTAACTTATATATTATTGTAATTGGTTTTTAAATATAACAATCTTTTAGTTCCTTATTTCTTATCCAAATAATGGTAAACATATTCAAAGGTTCTAGCTATTGCCTATTGTATAGGAGAAAATATGAAAGGATATATAATTGACAAGTAATAAGACAAATAATATAATATTACAATAACTCAAACATTAGGAAGTATAATATAAAAAGTATATGTGCTAATTGGTGTTTTCATCTACATGTTGCTAAATACAGGGTATCTTTACAAAGAAGAAGATTGAATCAGCTAGGAAGAAAAATTGCTTATATCTCCTTGATATAATTATTGCTCTTATGTTTTCTATTATATTTGTTACTTATAATAAAGATAAATTGTGGCATTTTAGGTTAGGACATTTGTCTAAAAATAGAATGGAAGTTTTGCATAGAAAGAATCATGATATTATAGAGCCAACAGATTTTGTATGTGATGTTTGTCAATTGTCTAAACAAAAAATATTGCCATTTGTTGTTTCTACTTTTGTGTCTAAAGCAAGTTTTGATTTGATTTATGTGGATATATGGTATCCAATGAATATAGATAGTTTGGTCTGTTGTTGATGATTATAACCATTTTACATGAATTATGCCTATTAAGACTAAAGCATAAGCCAGTAGCTTAATCAATTTTATTCTATGGTAAAAAAAATCAATTAAATAAAACAATTAAGGTAATCAAGCCAAATAATGGTCCTGAATTAAATATTGGTGCTTTTTATGTCGACAATGATGTAGTACATCAAAAGTCCTACGCTGAGACACCATAGCTAAAATGAAGTTATGGAGAGGAAGCACCAACATATATAAAATGTGGCAAGATGCTTAAAGCTGCAAAGCAAGTTGCCATCATCCTTTTAGAATTATTTTTTTGGTCATGATGTGCATTTAATCAATAGGATACCAACACCTTTATTAAAAGATTCTACACCTTGTGAAATGTTATATGAAAAATTGCTTGATTATAGTAATCTGAAACCTTTTGATTGTTTGGCTTTTACTAATATAAGGGCTAAGTTTGATAACATGGCCCCATAAAGGAGTTTTTCTGGGATCTGAAAATGGCATGAAGGGATACAAAATTTACAGTTTCAATAGCAATAAAATTATAGTTTCCAAAAATGTCAAACTCTATAAATAAGCATGTCATTACATACAATTTGAATGAAAATGATCTTCAAAACTGTGACATAGAACAAAATGTTGCATCTGATTTTAATAATAGTAATGATTGTGTTGACATATCTCACATATAGAAAAATGTTGATGGAAAGACCAAAAGAAATCATAAACAACATGCTTATCTCTAAGATTATCACTCTACTTTACTTAATAATGTCTCTGCGTCTAATTTTGAAAAACACAAACTGTATCCATTATCTGATATTATCTCTTATGTCTCATTGTCTGCTTCACATGGAGCTTATTCTTTAGCATTACATACTGAAGTACAACCAAAAATTTATAGTATTGCATCAAAAAGTAAGGAATGGTATGTTCCTATGCAGAATAAATTAGGTGCTTTAAACTAGAATAAAACCTGAGAAATTGTGAACCTACCTGTAAAAGATGTCATATAGGTTGTAAATGGATTTATAATATAAAATGAAGATATAAAGTAAGACTGGTAGTTAAGGGTTACACTTAACAAAATGACATAGATTACCTAAAAACCTTTTCATCTGTTGCTAAAATAACCACTATAAGAGTGTTACTTGCACTTGCACCTAAAAAGGTTGGTTTTTAGAGAAACTTGATATTAACAATTCATTTCTTCATGGTTCTTTGGATGAAGAAATTTATATAGAATTACCACAAGGTGTGTGAGTAATACATTAGAAAAACCAGTCTAACAGGTTAAAAAAGTTACTCTATGGATTTAAGCAAGCTAGAAGGCAATGGAACTCTACTCTTACAGGATCATTGCTAAACAAAGGTGTGAGCACGGGATTTTACTCCCGAATCGCGAGTTCAATGATGAAGCTGTAATATTTTCCCTTGTTAGCTTTTTACATTTTTCAGGGTCCCAAAATCGTTTGGAAATCACCTGCCTTGTTTTTTTGGACCCCTTCTTCCTTAAAAAGGCCAAGTTAAAAAGAAAAGCTCATTCTGGCCACGCAATGTCGTTAACGACATCGTAATATCGTTAACGACATTGCCTAATATCGTTAAAGAAATTGCAACGTTAGCAGAACAAAAATTGCATTTTCTGCACTTTTCGGCCAAAAAGCTAATCTTTGACCACATGCTTGGATTTTTTTCTTCTGAAATGCACCTGCCACATCTTACCTAAGACTTGTCAATCCAACATTTGCATTTGGATTGAGAAAAAGTTGAAAAAAAGCAAAAAAGAGGGAATGGCCTAAGCTATCTTAAGTTGACTTTGGATTGAAGGGGGCTCTCTTTAAGATGAGAGCTAAGTTTCAATAAGAGGGGAGCTCACTTTTTCGTGCAAAAGGCTTGAGAGAGTTGAGTTCAAAAGTTAAAGTAAGAATTTGAATGTTTTTGGTTCTTAAGGCATTTTAAGGTTTTTGGCAACTAAGAAAGCTTCTTGTAAATTGTTTTCACTTATATTTCTAGAACTTGGGTGTGTAAGTTCACGGATAGGGCATGAACTTGGGATATTTCGAGTTATTTGGGCAAGTTTGAGGATTAGTTACATTTTTAGAAAGTAGGAGTTGTGTAGGAATCTAAGCAAACTTTGAGGTTTAGAGTTTCCTTGGGCCATCTATTCTGAGTTCTAAGTCAATAGAACTTGGTTTAAGTTTCCTTAACAAGAGTCTTTGTCCATCTATAACACTTGTTAGTTTTTTTTTACATTTAACCAACCTTTTAAGCTTAAGCCTTTTAAAGTCTAAACTTGATAGAGGAAGGATTTCTACTTCCTTACTTCATTTTGTTGAGACTCACATTCAGGGGATTCTGTTTCCCTTCAAAGAGTAGCATTTACTCTTCATTTTTTGACGAAACCGCGAACCGAACCAAAGTAAAGAGGAGGACTTTTTGGGGATTTCCCGTGGACCGAGCGAAGTGGATTCACGGCGACGGGGTAAGCCTTTGAGTTCCTAGAGTCATGTCTCACTTGTTTATATAATATTTATGTGTTTGATGTTCAAAAAATGTAAAATGTAAACAACAGTTTTCTACCTCTGTAATGTCGTTAACGGCATTGTGATGCCATTAACGGTATCTCAATACTATTAACGACATCACTGATGTTGTTAATGACATCACTGATGCCGTCAATGACATCAGTTTCCAGGCAGAACGCAGGCAAAATGTTCGTAAAATCTCCAGATTTTGATTTATGTTCAAGAGGGTCAGTGGTGACTATTCAGGCCTGAAACCTGAGTTTTTAAGTAATATAATGTGTATATGTGAAGATTTTACGAACTTGAGATCATTCCGAAGGGAGTTTGGATGGTTAGAGTCGATTTCCCTTCATCGGGATATTATTCTATTGACTTTAATAGTTTCCTCTTCGGAATGATTTTAATAATGCCATGATTTAGGTTTTTGAACATAGATTTATTTTCCATCAATAGTATTATGAAGTGTGTTAGGAAACCTTGACGAAGGGAACCGAAGTTCCCAGATAACTAACCTGACAAACATTCACATGTGGCATTTTCACTTAAAAAATGATTAAACAACTTATGTGTATAAAAAGAACCATTTTTAAGGAAAAGAAATTTGAAAGTCTTCGATGTTTTAAATTAGATCGATCGGGTCTCGCAAAAATCAAAACGAACATACTTGCAACTACTTGTGATATTTCGTATTTGTGCTAACCTTTGTGGATGCAGGTAGTTTAGGATAGATGTATGTTAGGATTTAATTTCCTTCGGGTATCGTTTTTCATTTCGAAATCAAATGTAACATTTGCTAGATATCGATGTATGTTAGGCGATTTTATCCCTTAGATTTCGATGTATTTAGGCGATTTGTAAAACCTCCAACCTAATGATGTAATTAATCCCCCATAGACTATGTGCATTTAAATTTCCTACGTGTTTACTTTCCGCAATTTACTTACCGTATTATGCATGTGCGATAAACTATAACATAAACCAAAAATATCTAGTTTAGTTCGAATAGTATAAATGTGGTTTCTATCAAGTATATTAACTCAAATGACGACGAAATAGGTAACTCATCCAAACCCGAATTTCTATTCTATGGTACAGATTAGGCAAACGGATCTAAGCTGTACTAAATTTTTCCGGAAGAGCTGATCAGGGTGGCGACTCTGTGGACTAGAGATAAGGTCTCGGGTCTTTTGAGCTTGAAAATCACTTCTAAGCAACTCATTTCCAACACTTTTTTTTGGAATCAACATCTAAACTTCTCTTTTTTCAAAAACCCCACGCCCCGTCTCACAGGGCCAGCGCCTCGCGGCGACCGAGCGTGTTGAACGCCGTCCGCTCACAAAAGGATTTCAACAATCAATGGCAGATCCATCCTTATTTGTAAGGCAATCAGGAGGTAATTTTATTGCTTTAATAGTATATGTTGATGATGTTATTTTAGCAAGTAATAGTGAAACTTAGATACAAGATATAAAGAAATACTTGCATGACTGTTTTAGTATTAAAGATTGGAAAGTTGAAGTACAATTAGGCATTAAAATTGCGAGAATTAACAAAAAAACACATATGTATTAAAGAAAGTATGCCTTAGATTTTCTTGTAGAAAATGAATTTCTTAAGTGCAAACTAGAAGCAATTTCAATTGTGAGAAGTAGGGAAGATTGCACAAAGAATAGCAAGCTGAAAAATTATACAGATTATGGAAAACTCATAAGGAAGTTGTATTTGGCTAACACAAGGCTAGGCATAGCATTTGCAGTCCAGCAACTTTCACAATACCTTGACAAACCACATGAAGGAAACTTGACAACAGCTCACAGAATCTTGCATTATTTGAAGGGAAATCAAAGTGAAAGCATATTCGGATTCTGACTGGGGCAATTGCATAGAAACAAGGAAATCAATAATTAGATATTGTATTTTCATTGGGGATTCTTTGATCTCATGGAAAGCCAAAAAGCAAAATACAATCTTCAGAAGTTCCTTTGAGGCTGAATACATATTAATGGCAATAGTAACAATGGAGATACAACGGATTCCGTATCTTTTAAGAGGTTTGAAGATAGATGCTTCAACACCAGCACTCTTGTTTTGTGACAATACCTCTACTATTCAAATTGCGAAAAATGCAATGTTTCATGAGAGGGTTAAACATCTTTTGATTGTCATTTTGTCTGCGCAAAAATTCAAGCTGGCATCAATTATCTAATGAGTGTTTCAACCAAAGATCAGTTAGCAGATTTATTAACAAAAACTCTACATACAACAAATTTTTCAAGACAAGTTGATAGGTTGGGCTTAATCTCAATTCAATGATGATCAGCGAGGAGATATTATAAGTTATGTAATTTAGTTATTATTAAATAATGTTGGTTTAGTAGCCGTTATAGTATAAGAGGAAGAACAAATCCTCTTCTGTACAATTCTTCTTTTTGATTCAACAGACATAAGTTCTATTTTTTCATTTCAATCTTGTTCTTTTGCTTATGCTAACAAATCATAAAATATTTTATTTTAAAATTAATTTGGGTGAAATACATTGAATAATTAAATCAGATTTTACCACAAACCACTTTTTAATAGAATATAATTTGTTTTAATAAATAAGTATAAACGACTACATGAGAATAATTTTAGATAACAATAAATGTAAATATAGATGATAAATAATATCACTTGTTTTATTAAATAATTATAAAATATATATAAATAATTTTAGGACATTAAATAAAAAAGGCGAGTATTACCGTTAAATCTTCATGTAAATAAAAGGAAAAAGATGTATATCTTGATAAAAGTTGCTGTTTAAAATTAATTTGCAAGTTTAGTTAATTACTATTGACATGTTCAAATTTTATTCAATAACAACTGTAACATTTATTTAGTTTATTTTAAAATCAAATTGACCAAAGAACAAAACCCCTTTATTATTTTTTGGTGGTAGAGTATTTCATAGTGTTACCTAAATGGTTTAATTACGCATTAAATGACGATATAAATGATGATATACATATTACTCCCTCCGTTTATTAAATATTGTCGTTTTAGAGGGATTTTGATATCATTTTTTTATTATTATCTTGTATTTCCAATGTGCTTTTTCTCTAAGTTTTCCATTTCTACCCCTATTAATTTGTTCAACTTTCAAGATAACCATATTTTAATATCTAACAACAAGATGAGAAGAGCATAGAAATCAACAATTAAACATATTAATGAAGTCTTGAAAATAGAATATAACATTTATGAAAGAGTAAATTAGTAAATGATCCCATTTGATTAATTATTATGTTTAAAATTATGAATTAATTAAAATGATAATATTTAATCAAAAGCATATAAGTTATAATAAGCGAATTATAAAAAATGAAAATAAAAATGCTGCAATTGGATGGTGTGGAGCCCGCCACCCATTTGACATAAAATATTGGGCACCAATTTCTAACATTTTCTCTACCAACCACCTTACCTACTCCCTCAATACACCATCTCTCGCCTACCGCGCCCCCAATACAATTGACACCGTCAATTCTTTAATCACCATTCCAATTCTGGTTTGTTACTGATTTGTTTCTTAAAGCTTTTCATTTTCAATTTATTGCTTGCAAGATCTTTATAAGAAAATTTTGATATATTAATCAGCTAATGAAATGTTTGTAATTATATTTTAATAATTTAAAATTTAAAAAAATAACATAAAAATTTTAAATAAGTCAAATAATGTTAAAAAATGTCTTTTATAAAATATAAGTTAAAAATGAGAAATTTTGAAAAACATCATCAATGGTTATATTTTTTGACTGAAAAGAAATATATTAACCAAAAACATAAGTGAGTCAAAAAATAATCTCATTCACCTATATGTATCAGCAAATCTGCTATTCTTGCTAAATCATGAACGGGATGATTCACAGACCTATCAACGCTACCAAATTTAATCACTTCAAATATTTATATTTAGTAACATAATATAAATATAAGAAATTATTTTATTTCATTTTCTATCATTATTACAATTATGTTTTAGAAATATACTTTAGATTATTATTGTATCAATATGTATAATTTCAACATGTTATAATCTTACTTTTTATATACTGATATTTTTTATGAACCGTACTTAAATCACCAACAATACACAATATTATCGATACGACCAGATGGTATAGTACAGGAATAATAACACAACTCTTCTTTCCGTAACTTCTTTTATTAGTTACCATACTCCACTAACTTCTAGTATGAAGTTTTCCGGTAAACAATACTCCCTCCGGTATCGAAAGATTGTCGTTTTAGAATTTTCATCAAGATTAATAACATATTTGTTACTTTATTAAAATTATTAATTTATCCCTTTTAATTTATTATGAAATTCTCTTTCCTTTTAAATACTTTATAATTTTATTTTATACTTAATCTTTTTCTTAATTAATATAATTGTAAAAAAATTATTAAATGTTACACTAATATATAAAAATGATAAATAAAATGAAAAATAAAATCATCACTAAAATAACAATCATCGGAACCGAAGTTATTCAAGTCTAAATTTTCACCCCACTGCATTTTCAATCTCTACCTACACGCCTCATTAACTGCCACGTGTCCGTACATTAACAAACCCCTCTGCCTATATAACCCACCAGAAACCTCAATTCTTCACCAAAAAACCATTTCTCAGTTTCCTTCAGTTTCAACCATTGATGGATCTCCTTCTCTTAGAGAAGACCCTTCTAGGTCTTTTCATTGCAATTATCGGAGCAATTGTCGTTTCAAAGCTTCGTGGCAAGCGTTTCAAGCTCCCTCCCGGTCCTTTACCCGTCCCTGTTTTCGGCAACTGGCTTCAAGTCGGCGATGACTTAAACCACCGAAACCTCGCCGATCTAGCCAAAAAATTCGGCGATATTTTTCTCCTCCGTATGGGCCAAAGGAATCTCGTAGTCGTCTCCTCGCCAGAACACGCTAAAGAGGTATTAGCTACACAGGGAGTCGAGTTCGGATCCAGAACCCGAAATGTCGTATTCGACATTTTCACCGGTAAAGGACAGGATATGGTTTTCACAGTGTACGGAGAGCACTGGCGGAAAATGCGGCGGATCATGACGGTGCCCTTTTTCACTAATAAAGTAGTTCAACAATACCGGTACGGTTGGGAGGATGAGGCGGCGAGTGTGGTGGAGGATGTGAGGAAGATGCCGGAATCGGCGACCACCGGAATTGTTTTGCGGCGGCGATTGCAATTGATGATGTACAACAATATGTATCGGATTATGTTCGATCGGCGATTTGAAACTGAAAACGATCCGTTGTTTGTTAAATTGAAGGCTTTGAATGGTGAAAGGAGTCGATTAGCTCAGAGCTTTGAGTATAACTACGGCGATTTCATTCCCCTTTTGAGACCATTTTTGAGAGGTTATTTGAAGATCTGTAAAGAAATTAAGGAGAAAAGATTGCAGCTGTTCAAGGATTACTTCGTTGAAGAAAGAAAGTAAGTGTTTATTTCTCCTCCGTCCGCCAAATATTATGATTTTAATAACTCGTAGTTTTTAAGATAACAATAAATTGAATGGTTTGATTTACTAATTTACCCTTTCATAAATGTCTATTTTAATTTCAAGATTTCATTAATATGTTTAAATATTGATTCCTATAGTCTTATCATCTTGTTATTGAAGATTAAAATATGGTTTATCTTGAAAGTTGAACAAATTAATAAGGGTAGAAATGAAAAATTTAGAGCAAAAACACATTTAAAAATACAAAATGATAATAAAAAAGAAACATCAATATCTCTAACAAACGATAATATTTAGTATAGGAGGTAGTAATTAATTTTAATTTCTCATTTGAGTGTAGTTGAACTTAATTAGCTTGTTAAATCTTTTAATTAATTTACTTAGTTACGTACAGGTGATTGCAATATTAGCATTTTTGTTTACAAATTTATAGCTTGTAGGTTTGATTTTATAAGTAAAATATTTTGTAATTAAATATTACGCTTCTGGTATTTAATATGAATTATTTTATATTTTTTATCAAAATTAATAAAGATATTTTAATGTATTATTAAATGATTAATTAATTTATTTTATTATAATAATTTATTTTAATTAACAACATATAACTTAACTTATACGTAAGTAAATTAATAAATTAAGCAAAAATTGTTGAAAATTACATTAATATTTTAAAATGATAAGTAAAAAGTTCAAAACCACTAGTATTAGGAGTTAGAGGAAGTATAAGATTATAAAGTAATGTGGGAAATAAGGATTGAGATTTTCTAATGTTCATTTAGAATTAGAGTGATTTTTAGACAATCTAATCCATTCATTGAAAAATGGTTGATTTTATTTGAAAACATGATTTTTTATTTTTTTTATCAAAAAGTAGGAGTGATAACAAATACATTAAAATAATGTTCAATTTTACACTTTAGAGAATTTTAATCTGGTAAATAAAACTGATTGAATGAATTTAATTAGATCTTATCTGGAAGAGATTTATATAGAAAGGCGTGATAAAACAAAGATTAGGCGTTGAAGATACCTAGGCCGTCTTTGGTACAAATTATGGGAGCAGTACTTATCTTTTAATTCGTCTTTGGTACAAATTGTGGGAGCAATACATATCTTTTAATTTAAGTTGGGTGTTGACTTCTAATAGTTAGGCAATGATTGATAGGAAGGAAAACTGAAAGAATTAAGAAACCAAAACAAACCCAAATTGAATGGAAATCTCCTACAATTTTGGGCACTCTGTGAGATCAGCTGCTTTTTTCAAGAAAAACTCACATGCTTATTCTCAGTTTACAATTTTCAGATTTGGAAAACTAATGTGGAATTCTCTTTTAATCAGTAACTTAATTCTAGAGACAAGGGTTTATAAAATTATAAAGGCTTCTGCAATCACAATCTTAAATTTTTTTGAATTTTTGTAAAATTTTGAACTATGGTTAGTTTGTAGGAAAAGAACAATTAATAGTTTTAAAACTATTATGAAAGAACATGGACAAAATTAAGTATTCCTTATAGTTCCTAATACTTGTCATTGTAGATTTTTTACTTTTATTTCTTTTATTTGTCATTTTAAAAATCAATGCACATTTCAACAAGTTTTTCCTAATTTATCATTGCATTAATTAAGAAAGAGATTAAGCGTAAATTAATTTATAAATTGGTAATTAAGAATAGATATAATTTTATTATAAAATAAAAGGAATAAATAAGTCATTTTAATAGTGCATTAAATGTTTTATTGATTTTGATGAAAAATCTAAAATAACAAGTATTAAGAACCCGAGATAACATATTGTATGTACATACCCAGCACTGTTGGGGCAAAGTAAGAAATGATTAGGTAAATAATGAAATAAATATTAAACTGTGTTCTAATAATGGTTGGTAACAGGAAAATAGCTAGCACAAAGAGAATGACTAATGAAGGATTGAAATGTGCAATGGATCATATTTTAGATGCACAACACAAGGGAGAGATCAATGAGGATAACGTTCTTTATATTGTTGAAAACATCAATGTCGCTGGTATGTTTTATTTTTTCTTTAACAAACACGTATAATTAAATTATCTTTTTATAAAATAATTGTTACTTGATTCATGATAGACTCTTAAACTTAAAACTCTAAAATGACGTGTTTATTTTTTTTCCTATTGTATTTTACATTAGTTATTTATTACCCACAAAATTAGTATTCGGCAAAGGATACCCATAAACATGAACCGGTCAACTCTTACATACCTTTCACTTAGAGAAAACGTTAAGATCCATAAATATTTTTAATTTTAATTATTGTTTGCAACTAAAAATTGATGCCAGTCTCTTTCATGAATTTATAATTAATTTTTTTCTTTATTGAATTATTTATCTTTAAGTCTCATAATTAAAACAAACTTCACATGGCTCCTTCTCAACCTCACAATTGAGTTCCCAATTTCTTAGGGATGAGGTCTCTAAACTTTTTAGTTTGATTTGAATATAAGTTAATCTGTAATGTTAGGACTCTCAGCTTTTGCATGTCATTGAAATTTAACGATATAGGCGCAAATTTTTTAGCACTTTTTCAGAAAATTTTAGGACCACAATCTCAATTTAACCTTTATTTTAAGATATATTTGTGGATTAAACTTTAGGAAAAAAATTTAAGTATAGTTGGTGTCTCCTCATTTTGGAGAAAATAAGGAATTCATTTTCTGCCTAGAAGTGGGAGAAATATAATTTGGGGCTTTTTAGTTGACTAATTGAAACAATGTTTGGAGCATAAAAAAATTTCAGACTTGTGGTGGTTTTTTTAAAAAAAAAAAAATAATGCGGCAATAGACGTTAGTGAAAGACTTTCGATGGCTTGACTCTAAATTAAGCAATAATAATAATCCCTCTAATTATCCAAATAATTATTTTTTATGATTTAATATATCAACACCTTTTTAAAGTTGGTTCATGAAATTCGATTCCACTCTGAAATTCTAAAAGGTCCAGATACCTCCTTTAAGTAGGTAATTTCACAATAATTAGGCACCTCAACTCCATGTGTCAGAATATGGTTGGTTTGACTTTTCAAATTGTTATTTTTCTGATTTTTCTCTCACAAACCAGAAGTTGACACGTGGGCATTGAAAAGGTAAACTAGTGCATTTTTGGTAAATTAAAAGGGATAATTGGTCTTTTTTTTGTCAAGCTAAGGAGAGTAACTAGTCATTTTAAAAATTGAGAGCGACAATCGATTTTCTAAATCAATTTTAGAAGGGTGTTGAAGTATTTGGGTTTTTTTATTGTGAATTTTCATGATGAATAATCTTTGTCTACTCTGTCGCTTTGCTAGTTAACAAGTCATCATAGCTTAATCAATTTAAAGCTCAGGTGTTAACCCACTAACAACAACATGCCAATTTTCTTAATTAGGTATGGGGTAGGTGGAAGTGGAACCGACTTGGACATTAGCATTATATTAATACTTTTCTATCACTAATCCTTGTGATATACGCTTCAAGCATTTCTTAAAAATCCTGAATCTATTGGCCCTTCAAAAAGTCATTTTCTTACCTAACCCTCATTCTACGTCAATATTATTAATGTAGCCTATGTTTTTCTAATATTGCCCTCTTCGCTACTTGTTGGCTATTTGGACACTTAAGTATAAAGTAATTACTCAGAGTCATTAATACCTCAATCACTAGCTTGGTGGTCTCCCCCATTCAGTCAATATATAGTCCTTTTTTAAAATTTTGCGCAGATACACTTATATTATTAAATTATAAAGAAAAATCTACGTGAACATATGTATTATTTTTTTTTTGTAAAACCCTGTTGAGGATTTCAAAGTTTTATGCTCGTAGGTTATTGAGTAAATATAAATTTGTTTGACCTTTTCTTTTTCCTTAACTAAATGCTGATTACATGTTTTTTATGGTGTATGAATCAGCTATTGAAACAACACTGTGGTCTATAGAGTGGGGAATAGCTGAGCTCGTAAACCACCCAGAGATTCAGAAAAAGCTAAGGGATGAGATTGACAGAGTGGTTGGAGTTGGGCAGCAAATCACGGAACCCGACACTCAGAAGCTTCCGTACCTTCAAGCGGTGATCAAAGAAACTCTGCGCCTTAGAATGGCAATCCCACTCCTGGTGCCACACATGAATCTCCATGACGCTAAACTCGGGGGCTACGACATCCCAGCCGAAAGCAAAATTCTAGTGAATGCTTGGTGGCTCGCCAACAACCCCGCTCAATGGAAAAACCCTGAAGAGTTCCGCCCTGAAAGATTTTTCGAAGAGGAATCCAAAGTGGAGGCAAATGGCAACGACTTTAGGTACCTTCCATTTGGAGTCGGAAGAAGAAGCTGCCCTGGAATAATTCTTGCATTGCCCATTCTCGGCATTACGTTGGGACGTTTGGTGCAGAACTTCCATCTTTTGCCTCCTCCAGGACACTCTAAGATTGATACCACTGAGAAAGGAGGACAGTTTAGTTTGCATATATTGAAGCACTCCACTATTGTTGCCAAGCCCAGATCCTTTTAACTTATTTTATAATTTCTATTTTTCTGCTTTTTTCTGTGTAATATTTTAAATATAAATTGAGGTTGTTGAACAAATGATGAAATTGTTTTGAATCTGGGTGACTGTATATCTTTATATCGCGAATTGTTCTAATAGCATATATTTACTAATTACTTCGTTTTTTATGTTAATATTGCAAATGCGGTTTGAAAATTATTCTCCCTCATTACAAATAATGATGAATACATTATCATTGGAACCAATTAAACTCAATTCGATTTATATTGAAAGTTTGCAAATTTTGTGTATTAAAGGAATTGAATTCTTGGATTTTCAAAATAATGCTGTTCCTACTTTTCTAAATATATTAAACACTTTTGATTGGGTTAATTACATAAATAATACAATCAGCATTGTATGCATGCTTACTCAAATTACCCAAACTAAAGATTTCATCTTCTAACATGCTAAGTTTCTTATATTTATACCAACAATTATTACATTTCTTAAAGTATTGGAGGTCTTGAGTTCAGTATCCAATCTCTTCAAATTCATGTTCATAAGTAGACTTTGTAAACTTATTTAAATAATATCACCTATAGTTAAAAATAAATGGGAAATTATAAAAAATGCAGGGTTTGTGAAACTTATTTAAAAAAAATACGTTCCAACTTATCCTTTGCATTCTATAACAAATTTTAAGTTTCAGTTTTCACTCTTTACATTCTATATATACACTGTTTTATCAAGCTTCAATTGCTTGCTCTTTTTGCATCGTGCGTTTCTCTCCATCAAAATCTCTCTTCCTTGTTTCGATTATCCCCGATTTTCTCTAGATCGAAGTTTCTTCCAGTTTCTGCTCTCTGCAATTCTTAAATTCTTTGTACAATTCCAATTTTCTAGCTTTCGAACATTTTTTTTTCAATTGAGAATGAGGATCCATGGAGTGGAAATATTGTTTGTTGCTGATAGATTTCGTTTTGTCTCTTTTTCGATTTGTCTCTTTGTGTTTGTTTTTGTTGTTAATTTGCAGAAAGATTATGCAATTTTTTGTGTTGCAATTGATGTGAGGATTTCATTGGGCTGTATAAATGCAATTATGCAATTGTAAATTCATCTACTAATCTGGTTTTTTTATCACTCTCATTGGTCTTGGAAGCCTGCTCTTCAAAGTATTATTGGACTTAAATCAGCTGATTAGTTGTAATTAATTATCTTACATGTTTTGATTACTTTCTAATGCATTTTCATCACTTTTTAAGATTAATTTAACACAACTTGTTTTTCATACCAATTACCTACCAGATTCTAACATTTCTTTGTTCTTCATACCAGTTACAGACCAATTAGATACCAGATTCCTACTGTTTTAATTTCAATACCAGTTTTATACCATTTACATACTAGTTTCCTAATATTTTGATTCAATAGTTTTATCTTACATGTTCTAATAACTTTCTAATGTATTTTAATTAATTTTCAAGATTAATTTGACATAATTTGTTCATCATATCAGTTTTCTATCACTTTCTTACTGATTTCAACATCAATATTGCTCAATAAGTTGTGGTAAATATAATCCTTTATGAGCAAAATAATAGTCGTTACAAATTGTTGCTACAAAATTATGAACGTATATATTTGCAACCAAAATCTAAAATCATTTTGGCGTTAAATGCGCTTTTTGACATCAACTTTTAAATTCTTATGTTTAGTTTAATACTATTTGTCTAAAATCCACTGACTAATATAAAATCCTTAGTCCAATAGTGTAAAGTGAATCACGGTGAGATGGTAATACACACGTGTTGAAATTTATATATGATAGGAATTGTAACTTGAAAAGCTAATCAATTTAATTGTTGATGTGGCGTGATCCAAAGTACGGTATCTGCAACACAAACACACGTTAGATAGGCTCGGTCGGGGTTCCAGCGAAACCTCTCTGACGCTCAAGTTAGAACAAGGGTGGGAGTTTGATTTCTAGAATGTAAATGTGAGTATTAGAATAACGTACCCAAACAACTCCCAATAAAGTGATATTTATAGTACCTTCCAGGCAGTTGTATAACCGCTCGAATCATGATGAGATCATGGGGATAACTGCTACCATAATGAGCCAACCGCTCTTATGATGCGCTAACCATTCTCATACGCTAACTTGGCCATTATTGCAAGTCTTCATCATATATGACTGGGCCATGAGGGCCTTATGGGCCATAAGGCGGGCTATTATCATAAGTCCCCCCGGTCCGGGTTAGACTCTTTTAGGTCTAGCATTTACAAATACCGAACTACAGCATTCTCCTAGACACCGTGTATTGATTAAAGTGATCTTGCTTGTCTGATTTAGCAAGTACAATTAGTTGAAATAACAGCACCAATCCTTCATATTGACTAATGTCGAGCTTAAATGATCAATCAACCATTCAACGTTATAAAGGATTAATAAACCCTTTCAATTTACTAAATGGTCTGGCCTATGAACTTTCGGCCGATCCAAGCGTTAGAGTTCGAACTAAGGAATTGGCTCTCGTTGGGTATGTGGCCGACCCTATTGTAAATTTTATGACGGACCTTTATAAATTGGGTAAGCTCGGTTTTGTTGGCTTGCCAAACTCTGGTTCCCAGAGTAGTCCCCCCTAGCATAGGACAAGGTTTTTCAACCTCGAGCCGCTCTCATCTTGCTCTGAGGTAGTACGAAATATCTATTAGGTCGGTCTTACTCTATCAACTTGGATTACTTTTGAAATTCAAATTTCCCCCCACGGGCCACGCGCGACCTTTCATGTTTGCACGCACCACACACACCTCTTCAACTTTGTAATCCATTTTTTTATTGGAAGTTGTGATTATGATGATTACGGCTCTCTTCCCTATTCCAAGCGCCTATATAAACAGTTTCGTTTTCCTACTATTCCTCTTCTTACTCTTGCAAAATTTCTTTCCTGCTTCTACCGCTGATCTCTTCCTGCTCCGATTCCAGTTTGCTTTCTTCAACTTCAGTAAGTTTCTATTTCTTTCTTCTATATTTCTAATTCTCTAATGGCTCCAGCCAAGACCTTCAAAAATTCCACCCGTGCTCAGGAAGAATCCTCAAGCAGTCCTATCCTGGCCATCCCTCAAAACTCCCTTTCTACCACCCCTGAAGGAATAGCCTCTAACTTTGAGCCCCCGTGAATTTATACCCCCATAATACACATGGAACCCATGGCAGAATATTTCATAGACTTAACTTTAATAAACCCTAAGGTCTCTCCCAGAACTAAGACGAAGAAGAAAAAGAAGGAAATAGGCCCCGATGCTGATATCAAAGTCCACTCCGCAATGTTAGAGGTGCGCCGCCTTCACCTCACTCCTTCCATTTTTGATGAAGTTGGGTTGATAACCTTAATCTCTGAAAAGAATAAGTGCTTGAACATGCCCCCTGCCGAAATGTTTGTAATTTTCGAGAAATACATAGAGTGGGGATTTTGCCTTCCTTTGATGCCCTCTATCTGCTCTATTTTGCTCGAATTCAACCTCCATCTGGGCCAAGTACACCGCAATTCCTAGCTGGAGCTCGTCCTTCTTGATAAACTCTATACCGAGGTCTCCAACTAGATGGGGTGGTGTTCAAGCGCTTTTATCACCCTAATTCTAGGGCGCTGGGGTGTTTAGCTTACTAGCAAACCCACCAAATATCCATGCCGAAGCTATTGGCTAAGCTAGACTTTGTCAAGAAATTCAAGGATTAGTGGTTTTGGGTTGGGAAGAAACCGAAAGCAGGGACGAGGTCCCTTTATGAAGGGGAGGCTTTTCATTTTCCATTTCTTGGAATGATGAGTCGGCCAACAATAACACCTGGGTGAGGGATGGGCACCTAAACTATAACCAACACAGGACCATCTTTGTTCTAGACCAACTTAACCCCACCCCTATTAATTGGAGGAAAGCTAGGGCGCTTGTGTGGTCCAACAGCATCTGTTATAAATTAGACAATGAGATCTTGACCATAGTTAGGACTACTCAGGACCGAGCCTGTAAGTTCTCTTTTTTCCCTTTATTGTCAATTTACTTCCTTTTTTCCTTTTGTAGGAATGACTAATTACTCTAGTGATATGGCTACTTTTATTGCAGAATTGATGCAAACCCACCTAGTAAATCCTCCTAACAGCGGCGCTGAGGAAAATGTGGAGGTTCCGGCTGCGAACCCTGCTCAGATTTCAGATTATCCTTCAATGGAGCAACTCCTCCAATATGTGGAGGAGGTAAACGAAGTCAGCCTTCCTTCAAACCCAACAATCGTAGTGGAGATCCCTTCTTCTTCTTCAAAGAAGAGGATGAGGATGATGCCGCCACCGGAGATGGTGGAGAAGGTGACATTATTGAAGTGGGGGATGATGATGGTGCCAACGGCGCTAGACTGGTGATATAGGATGTAGATTTCCTCGAGGTTGAGAGGAGCGTGAGATGAGCTAGGAAGCCTAGGGTTGGTCCTTCTACCACTACCACACCCACGTGACACTAGTCTGCTTCACATGTTGATTCTCTTTCCAAGAGGCTTAAAGGAGATGGGCAGAAGGATTAAAGTGGCGGTTCCCCCCTCCACTCTAAGGGGAAAGGGGAAGCTTTCAAGCCAGAGCTACCGTATCCTATAAGGGTATAAATTTAACTTTAGCACTTTTCTTCAACATTCTCTTATTTTGTTTTCTTCCTCATTTTACAATGATGGATGGAAGAGCATGGTCCTGACACCGACCTATCTAATTTAGCGATGGTGGAGGAGCTGTGATCTTTTTTAGAGCTTCCCGTTGAGGAAGCTCATTATGCCGGCCAAGGCTCTCTTTCTCTGGCTAAGGAACACTTTTACATGAATGACAGGGTAAGACGTAATCGCTTTACTCAGTGTCTTTTATTTTCATTATCCTTTTCTAACCCTGCTTGTTTTGACGTAATCTCATGGATTCCTTCCAACTACTCAAACATCTACACCAAATGAATCATGAGATTCGAATAATGGAAGAGGGAAAAGCATCCCAGGCAGAGGAGTTAGAATGACTTAATAAGGCAATGTTCAAGGCGTAGGATGAGCTGAAAGTTGCCAAAGCCACGGTGGAGAAGTGTCAGAAGGAGGATGAGCTATTCTCCAAGCTTAATTTAGACTTGGAGAGTAGTAAAGTAAGTGTTTCTGCCATTAATGCTGAGCTAAAAGGCCTTAAGGTTTCTTCTGTCAAAGCTGCTCAAGAGGCTGGCGAGGCTAAGTCCAAGTTGGAGGCGGATCTCACCTTGTCTCGCCAAGAGGTCGCCTCATTGGGGGAGGAGTTGAAGGGATCCCAAGATGATAATGCCATTTTGAGGGCTCAACTATAGGAAGCGTGCGCCAAGGCAGCCTTCGTTTAGAAAGCCTTGGCTTTATCTCAGCGGAAATGTAAGGCGGTCAAGCATCATTGTCGTTAGGGAAAGAAAGTGATCCTGAACAACAAGAATAAGCATCGTATCACTTTCCGAGCTCGGTTCTTGAAAAAGACCGCTTAAAAGTTTCTTAGGGCTGACTTGGATGAGCTCACTCTGACTGACCCCAAAATAGGCGATCCTTTGGATATCTGGCTGGACAATGCGTGCTTATTCAAGGATCTTATGTTGAAGCAAGGCTCTAACCCCACTCCCAATACTCGTTATCTTACTGCTTCTGAGGCTAGTTTAGTGTATTTCGAGTTAGGGGATGTAGATGAAATTACCTCGAATGTTTTGTAATTCTGTTCTAATAACTTTTTCGCAAAGAGTTGGCTATATATTAATGGTGCCAAAAACTTGTTCGCGTAAAGTATAGGTGTTGTCAGTACCTCTTATCAAATAGAAAAATGATGATAACTGCAAGTATACAGTTGCGATGTAGTTTTAAAAGATATCGATCCCACAAGGAAGGACTAGCTCTAAAGATCAATAAGGAAGACAAAATAAGAAAATAAAATAAATTTGATATTTTGGGTAGGAGGGTTAGAATGAAGAATGAGTAAATATAGATGTGAAAGATTAGAGAATCTAAATATATAGACTTTCCCTACGAAATAAGGATAGCAGAGAAAACATGCAAGTTCAACAAAGATGTTACGATTCACTAAACTAATCTAACAAACTCGGTTCAAAACACTTAGATGTTTAATTATTCACTGCAGAGCAACACATGAAATAACTTTTCTAAACCTAGCGCAAACGAATTAAGATAATCATATAAACCTAGACAACGTCAATACTATGCTTAGTACGGGTCGCTCTCACATAGCCACATTTAGCAAGTTACCATTCCAAAAATGTTGGCTCACTAAACATCATTATATCACATATCCAGTGATTATACACGATATTGTTAACCCCGAAACTACTCTTAAAATTAACTTCAACGCATATAACTTTATTAACATAAAAGACTTAACACGAAATACGAATTATGACACATAGACATATCATAAAATTCGAAATAGAAAGTATAAGTAGAAAGCAAAGCAAAGTTGTAAGGTATGCAAGTGAAAGCTAAAGTTGATCAAACCTTATCCACTCTTTAATGGGAGTCGTCAATTCCCGCAATTCCTTCTTCTACTTTGAATTCGGTCTCGGCCCGTACAGAACCTCCGCTAGGATGCTATTCTTTATGAATATCGAACAAACGAATATTGAAGAACTAAAACTTTTATTGATAAGTGATTTGCAAGTACACTTATACAATAATCACTCGAGAATATAGAGAAATCTAGTGATCGAAACAAGGATTCGAATCACTTAAACATTTTCTCGCTAATACTTATGAACGTAGCGAATTCTCTATCTATACACACACTATATGTAACCCTGGTCTTCTTACCACATCCACTACATGAAATTTGTGAAGTTTGGAGCCCAATTTATAGAGTTCAAAGGGTTGCGTCTATCTAAACGAAGAGTTGCGTCCATTGGTGAATGATTGCATCACTTCATTGTGATTGGTAGATAAGCTTCAATCTAATCCACAATGGATAGGCACCTTTCATTGGTATTTGATGGCGATTGACTTCTGATAAGTGTCTTTTCGTTGGTAGTTGATGGTGGTTGATCATGCTTATCTGGCGGTTGGTAGTTAAGAAGATAAAACCAGAAAACCATCCAAGTCGCGACCGTGATATACAAGTCACGACCGTGAATCTTTGATTGGTAGAATTTTGTTATGAAGAAGAGCAAGTCATGACTGTGAAGGATTATCGTGATCGCGACTGATTGTCGCGACCGTGAATTGCATTTTTCTTCAGAAATCTCCTTGCAACTTCACCGATCTTTGATAGCTTCGATCCTAAGCCAAATCTTTAAGTTCCACACATCTTTTTGCATCTTTTTCACTCTTTTTTCATAGAATTCCACTTTAGATCATTTTACTCCCAAGATTTACCTAGCATCTGCATTTGCATAAAAAACAACTACATACCACGTGAAATCTTTTATATGAAGTATAAAAATGACTTAAACTATAGTGTTTAATGTGTAAAATTAATATGATAATAAGTGTAATTATACACTTATCAAATTCCTTTAACTATTAATGAAAATTGAATTTACTTCCCTGTGTGTGAGCGAATGACTTCTACCTGCGAGATGAGGCGTGGGGTTTTTGAAAATGTGTTGTTATGGTTGTGGAAAGGATTCTAAAGACTCGAGGCCTAAACCTCTAGCTTATGTTATACAGAGTCGCCACCCTGATCAACTCTTTAGGGAAATTCGGTACAGCCTAGATCTGTAAAGCCTAAATGATACCGTAGTATAGAGATTCGGGTCCAGATGAGTTACTTATTTCGTCATTGTTTCAGTCATATTAGGCAATTGGCTACCATTTTCCAATATTATGATTTCTCGTTCTAAATCGTTTTCAAGTTATATTTAGCATGCATACGGAAAGCAATAAATAAGTGCGGAAAGTAAACACTTAGGAAAGTAAATACGCCTAGTCTAGGGGGGATTATTTGCATATTTTGGGGATGGGGAATACAAATTGCCTAAGATACATGAGATCTAGGTAAATGAATACATCCACATCCTATTATACAACCGATCTAACAAATACATGATTCTTAATGAAGTACTATACCCGAAGGAAAATAAATCCTAACATACATCTAACCTAATCTACCTGCATCCACAAAGGTTAGCACAATATATTTTCACAACACAAGTATGTGCCAATGCACCAAGTATGTTCGGTTTGAATATTTGGAAGACCCGTGCGGTCGAGTTAAATAAAAGTGTCGACAAAGGCTCGTGATTTTCGTTATAAAAATGGTCCATTTTTATACAAGTATGTTGCTCATTTTATTAATGAAAATGCCACATGTGAATTTGTTCGGGTTGGATTCCGGGAACGGGGCATTCCCTTCGTGGGGGTTTCTTGGTTGAAACTTAATTTTTCACAAATAAATGGAAATCGTAAACAATTCTAGGCCCATGAATATAGATATTTTTCTTTCGTACATATTTTGGGGGAATTCCAACAAGGTAATAATTTTATCTCGGCTAAGAGGAAATCGTGATTTAAATATTAATTTCCTCGGAATATGTCCAAAAGACTAACATAACACATAAATATTCTACTAATCTTGGTATGTTCATGGAAATAAGTCATTTTAAGTTAATTACCCATCATTAGTGTATAATATGTAAATTAAATTTCTAGAAAATAAAGGTAACACCAATGTCGGTGTTGCAATTTCGGTGTCAGCATTGTAACACCGACACCGATGTCAGCATTGCCTGAATTTTCCAGAATACAAAAGGAAAACTGCAAACAATTAAACACTTTCAAAACAACATCATCAAGTAACATGAGACACAACTCTAGGAACTCAAAGGCTCACCCTGTAGTCGAGAATCCACTTCTTCGAGATCCGTGAAGCTCCTCCGGGAAGCCCTCCTCGTTTCTTTCTCTGTGTGAGTTAGTGAATCGGCTTAAAAAAAAGATGTGGGACAAGTTTTACTTCCCAAGTTGAAGACTTATGGACCCTTATGTATCTAAAGATTAAGTAAATGACCCCTCCACTAAGTTCTGTTGAGTTAAAACTTAGCAAAGATGGCCCAAAGTGGCATGAGCTAAAGACATGATTTTCTTTAACTTTTGATTTCAGTGAATCTAAACCTCAAGATTTCCTGGAAAAATCCCAGAAATCCCAAGTTCATACCCTTATGAACTTTCCTTTACTCTCTCAAACAAAATGTAACTTAAACTTAGTGATTACACCTTAATATTAGCTTAAAACGCACATTAATGCAACTTAACCTTTTGAAATTAATAAAGCTCCTTTGTTTCTTATTTCTTCTTTAGAAAATGAACTTCTCTTTCTCTCTATCTCCCCCCTTTGTCTAAATGTGAGCCTCCTTATTTAGGAGAGCTCCCTTCAATCCAAATTCAAAATCTCATCATGATTTACTCACATTTTCACTTTTCACCCCCAATCTAAGGGAGGATGACCCTCTCCAACCACTCTACAATGTTCAGCTTTCTAGAGAGGTCAACCAAGGGTACAAGGGACTTAGAGAATTATTGTACCCATTATTCTCAAAATTCTGCATCGTACTGTTGCTGACTCAGTGGTGTGTGTAAATTTATAGTGTGTAATCATGCATTTATATGCTTAATTGTTACATAAAATATCAGTTTTTATCACATTTTGGTACAATTTCAGGTTTCTACCAGAATCATGAAGACCTTCCAAGCAGACTGTGCAAAATGGGAAACTATGAAGGAAAGCTGAGGAAAAGAAGTGCAGCTGATGCCAACCACTTAATTATTCCTATATGGACATGCATTAAAAGAGAAATAAGGAATTCTACCTGAATTGGAACTACTTAATTAGTGGATTGATTTGTTTCCTTTGCCAACAAGGAAAAGAAGGTAAAGAGTCCTAATTGATTAGGAAATCTTAAGAGCTGATGTGTGCACGCCTAAGAGAAGGAAAAAGGAGATTTTTATCCATTTTTACTAGCTTGCCATTATGCTTGGTGGATAAGTTTTAGTTAGATTTTCCATTTTAGTAATTAAATTAGTATTTATCCTTAAGATAATACTAAATAGGAGTCGTTATCTCTTAATTAGGTTTTTGACATTATTTAGGATTGTTTTCAGTTTACCTGTTCAGTCTCTACTTTCTCAAAAAGTAATCGGTGGTATTTATACCTTGTCTTTACCAATTGTGAGATATTTTTCTTTTCAGAGACCTAAGCATTAGATTTTCGTTTTCTTTATTTTCTTTGATATAACTCATGTTTAGTTATTTTCTTTTAAAGGAGAATCGTCTTTCATCAATTATGAGTGAGTAGTTCTCTTGCAAGCTGAGCCTACCATAAGGCAGGCAGTATGAAGGTCTTCTCCAGCGATGTTTGCGTAAACTTTATTTGTATCTTTTGATAGATTGTGTTTTTTAATACTTAATTTCTATTGAGTTTTGGCCAGACTCATACATGCTATAATGATAAGTACCTAAGCGAGATTCATTATAGTTGGAATCACAATTGCACACACATATTACAAGAAACCGAGGGGGGATTGTGTATGTTGCCAAGGGTTTTGATTTCAATTGAATGCTTAACTAAACCTAATGTAAGTTTACTGATTTAACAAGTACCTAGGGGAGACTTAAATTAGTATTCTTAGAAACCAAGCGAAACCGAGGGGTGAGCTTGGGGAAATCCGGTTAAGTGACCTTGGATCTTTGTGCTTAATCAAGTTTGTTTATGTCTTTTAATGGAGAAAAACTTCATATTGCTCATTGGTAGGTGGCGCTTGTGTTTTATTCTCATTATTTACCAATTACCTTTAGTTATTTGCTTTTATTTATTACTGCTTTAAACAACAACAAAAATTCTCAAAATTATAGAAGACCTTCTGAACTAGTCTACCAGGGAGACCTCGAACTATTTTAGACTGCTCCTTGTGGGATATGACACTTGTTCTTATCACTCTACAACTTAACCCTAATACACTTGCTAGGTATACCTTTTGGTCACAACAAGTTTTTGGTGCCGTTGCCGGGATCAATTTATAAAAAGTTTCATAACTGTAGATTGGTGTGTTTAATTTTGTTTATTCTTAGCTTTTCAGAAAATAGGTTTCTGGGAAGGTCTTCTTAATTATATGCATAGAGCAAGACTTCCTCCAGAAATTCCATTAGATACAAAGATAGAAAGAACTTATCGAAGGAATAGTGGTGCTGTAAGAAGAGCTCGTATTGCAAAAAGAATGGCTCTTATTCCTCCAAATGGTTGAGTTATTCCCCCAAACCATAATCCTAATGGTGAAGATCAATAAAGACTTGAGGATGATGTCGTTAATCATCATCCTCCTTGGAGGCAAACACTTGGGACTTATTTGCAACCCAATACTGAGGGATACTCCTCATGTATCGTGATACCTCAAGAGGGGAACAATAATTTTGAGATAAAAGCCTCCATGATACATATGCTTCAGGAAACCGTCCAATACGGAGGTCTCCTTGGAGAGGATCCAAACTCGCATGTCTAAGATTTCATTACAATGTGTGATACCTTCCATATAAATAGAGGTACCTCGGACGATGTGATAAGACTGAAGCTCTTCCCGTTTTCACTAAGGGATAAAGTAATACTTTGGCTGAAGACTTTGCAACCAGGGTCCATCACAACCTGGAGCAACATGGTGAAGGCCTTCCTAAACAAATACTTTCCACCAAAGCAGGCCTTGAAACTAAGGAATGAGATTACAAGGTTTTTCCATGTTTCCAGATGAGTCCTTGTCAGAAGCTTGGGAAAGATTCAAGGAGATGTTGAGGAAAGTTCCTAATCATGGTATTCCCGCATGGATACAAGTGCAAAACTTTTACAATGAGTTAACTAACTCTCACAAGATGCAAATTGAATCTGTTGCAAATGGTGACTTAGAAGACTTTGCTCCGGAGGACATCTTCGAGATAATTGAAAAACTTGTCAACACAAATTCTAAATGGCATTCCATGCATGAAGAGAGACCTAAATCTCAAGAGTCACAAGCTATCATCGATCTCTCCAACAAATTTGATTTGTTACTCTCACATTTCACACAGAAGAATGTTTCGACTATTTCAATCTCAAAGCCTAGTTGTTGCGAATATTATGGAGGTAACCATAGAATTGAGATTGTAACGTTGCCCTTACTCAAGAGCAATGTGATTTCATGCAAGAAAACTATAAAGGAGGAGGAAACCCTTTCTCCAACACTTACAACCTAGCATGGAGAAATCATCCAAACCTTGCATGGAGACCTCAAGGGCAACCTCAATTTCAACAGCAACATGGTCACTTCCAACAGCCTCATCAAGGTCAGAATGCCCAGCAAGCAAGTTCTTCCCAACCTTCAAGAAAGTCAAAATTAGAAGAAATGAGAGAGATGATGACATAATATATGAAACAAAACCAATCTCACATGAAGAACTTGGAAACACAAATTCATAGGATTACCCAAGTTGTCACTCCAAAAGGTAATGGAGGTCTTCCCAGCAACACAGAGATAAACCCAAAGGAGGAGTGCAAGGCGATCTCTCTTAGAAATGGTAAGATTGTGAATTGTACTAACCCCATAGTAATTGATCTTGATGCAGGTAAGAAAGTAAAGGAAAATATGGAGAAATAGTAGGAGATTTCCTCTCAAAAGGAGACTGTGCAACCAGAGACCTTGCTAGACACAGATTCAACAAAACTTGATAACAACAAAGAGAAGACCTCTGAAGCTGAACAGAAGACTGTTATCCCAACTTATCAACCGAGGATACCTTAACCCTAAAGAGCTAAGAAACATGAAATGTCTAAGAATTTTGATAAGTTCCTTGAAGTTTTTCATAAATTACACATTAACATTCCTTTTGTAGAAGCTCTTGCTCAAATGCCAATGTATGTGAAGTTCTTGAAGGAACTCTTGTCAAACAAGACAAAGCTGGAAAACGTGGCTATGGTGCAACTTAACCGAGATTGTTCCTCTATTTTACAAAACAAACAACCTTTACCGACTAAGCTTAAAGACCTAGGCAGTTTTTCTATTCCTTGCTCTATAGAAAATCTTGATATTGACAATGCTTTGTGTGATTTAGAAGCTAGTATCAACTTGATGATATATTATGTGTATAAACAACTTGGTTTAGGAGAACCTCAACCTACTAGGGTATCCATTTAATTAGTGGACCGAACAGTAAGATATCCTAGGGGAATTGTTGAGGATGTGCTAGTTAAAGTAGGGAAATTCATTTTGCCCGTAGACTTTATTGTTTTGGATATGGACGAAGACATGCATGTTCCCATTATTTTAGGAAGACCTTTCTTAGCTATTGGTAAAGCTCTTATTGATGTTCATAATGGAAAGTTAATCTTGAAAATATATGATGAGGAAGTTGTTTTTAAAATGCATGAAGCTATGAGATATCCTCCCTCTAGTGATGACCAATGTTTTTTCATGGATACTACTGATTTGAACTTAAATCCATATTTTTTTTCAAGAGTTAAAGGAAGAGGAACTGGAAGAGGAGGAAGACCTTGTGGAAGAACAAAAACAAGCTAAATCTGGATGCGAGAAGGTCTTGAACAGTAGGTAGAATGTTGAACCTTTAATAGACCAGCCTAATCTCAAAACTACCAAGCCAAAAGATACCCAATCTGTTCTTGAACTCCAACCCTTGCCAAATCATCTTGAATATGCCTTTCTTAATCCATAGAAAGCCTTCCTATTATCATTTCATCTAACCTTTCTCTAGACTAAAAGGAAGAGTTACTTGACATCTTGTGGAAAAACAAGGAGGCCTTGGCTTGGAAAATTTCAGATATCAAGGGTATAAGCCCTTCCATATGTGTTCACAAGCTCTTGATAGAGGAGGACCACAAGCCGGTAGTACAACCTCAAAGAAGACTTAATCCTAACATGATGGAGGTTGTGAAGAAGGAAGTGATTAAGTTTCTTAATGCGGGGATTATCTATCCCATTTCCGATAGTATATGGACAAGTCCTGTCCAAGTTGTTCCTAAGAAGGGTGGCACAACCGTGATTCAGAATGAACAAGGAGAACTTGTTCCAACCAGAACTGTCATAGGTTAGAGGGTTCACATTGATTATCGCAAACTTAATGACGCAACAAGGAAGGATTATTTTCCCCTTCCTTTCATTAATCAGATGCTAGAAAGACTATCTAGATATCAATTTTATTGTTTCCTTAATGGATATTCGGGTTACAACCAAATCGCCATCCATTTGAAAGACCAAGAGAAGACCACCTTCACGTGTCCTTATGGGACATATGCTTATAGAAGAATGCCATTTGGTCTATACAATCCTCTAGCAACATTTCAAAGATGTATGATGGCCATTTTTCATGATATGGTAGAAAAAACCATGGAGATCTTCATGGATGATTTTTCTATTTTTGGAAAGACCTTCCAAGAGCGTCTCTAAAACCTCGAAGCTGTCTTGACAAGATGTAGAGATACCAACCTTGTACTTAATTGGGAGAAGTGTCACTTCATGGTTAATGAAGGGATAGTTCTTGGTCACAAGATCTCGGTAAAAGGAATGGAGGTTGACAAGGCAAAAGTGGAGGTTATTCAAAATTTGAATGCCCCAACTTCGGTGAAGGAAGTTAGAGGCTTCCTTGGCCATGCAGGTTTTTATAGAAGATTCATCAAGGATTTCTCGAAGATAGCACAACCTTTGACAAACTTACTCTACAAGGATGTTGAATTCAATTTTGATCAAGAATGCATGAAGGCCTTCAAGGAGCTAAAGAAGAGATTGATCAATGCACCTATTTTGATTGCTCCAGATTGGACAAGGCCTTCTGAGTTGATGTGTGATGCAAATGACACTTGCATTGGGGCATTCTTGGGCCAAAGAGTGGAGAAGTGTTCGTCACTTTTCTACTGATAAGTTTAATAGTTTGTTTGCAAGATTTGGCTACACTCGTTTCGAAAGGCTTATCCTCAATAATAGTGCCAAAAACTTGTTCACATAAAATACAGGTGTTGTCAGTACCTCTTATCAAATAGAAAAATGATGATAACTGCAAGTATACAGTTATGATGTAGTTTTAAAAGATATCAAACCCACAAGGAAGGAGCCAAGTCTAAAGATCAACAAGGGAAAACATAGTAAATAAAATAAAAATAGATTGGAGGTTTTGGATAGGAAGATTAGAATGAAAAATGAGTAAATATAGAAGTGGAAGACTAGAGAATCTAAATATCAAGATTTTCCCTACGAAATAAGGATAGCAGAGAATGCAAGTTCAACAAAGATGTTACGTCTCACCAAACTAATCTAACAAACTCGGTTCAAAACACTCAGATGTTTAATTATTCACCGTAGAGCAACACATGAAATAACTTTTCTAAACCTAGCACAAACGAATTAAGACTAATATATAAACCTGGAATACATCAATATGATGCTTAGTAGGGGTCGCCCTCACATAGCCACATTTAGCAAGTTACCATTCCAAAAATGTTGGCTCACTAAACAACATTATATCATAGATCCAGTGATTATACACGATATTGTTAACCCCAAAATTACTCTTAAAATTAACTCTAAAGCATATAACTTAATTAACATAAAAGACTTAACACGAAATATGCATTATAACACATAGACATATCATAAACTTCGAAATAGAAAGTATAAGTAGAAAGCAAAGCAAAGTTGTAAGGTATGCAAGTGAAAGCTAAAGTTGATCAAACCGTATCCACTCTT